>VWZT01001743.1:284494-341724 GCA_013397055.1 Pachycephala philippinensis
GCGGCGAGGCGGAGCGCGGCGGCCGCCGGGCACCGGTGCTGGGAAGCGCTGCCGGCGCTCGGAGCCCGTCTCGGGCATTGCCCGGCCCCACCCCCGAAAGTCCACCGAGCCTTTCAGAACGGGCGGCCGCTCTCCCCGAAGACGGTGCTGTTTGCTCGGGACCAGAAAAAGAGACGGGCAGGCAGCCGCATCTCCAGCGGGGCTGGAACCCGGACCGCGGGTGCTCTTTGCAGCGGGACCCCCGCGCCGCTCTTGCCCTCGGGGTCGCGCCCGCGGGAGCGCGTTCTCGCCCAGGAGAGCGAGGTGCGTTGCTGTGGCTGAGCCCCGGCTGCGGAGAGGCAGCTTCTGGCTCCGGAACGTTTCGGAGGGGTTTTGTCACACTTCAGAAAGTGAAGTTTGCTCAGGCTCATCTTCTGGTGAGAGTAGAAGTGGCGTGGAAGGCACCGGCAGTTGTCTGAGAAACGCGGGTTTTCAGTGGGATGTTTGCGTAGTATGATTTGAAACCCCGATGTACTTTTATTCTCGCTGTTACTTAACTGGACTGCCTTCGGTCTGTGGCGTGACTGTATTTCGGCACTTTCCGAATTGGGGAGTTTGAGTTTACCATTTTGCAACGATGCAGATGGAAACACCTCAGTCAGTTGTATACATCTATCACTCTGTGAGGATTGCTTACAGATAAATGACAACTATTAGGGTTTGTTGTATCATTCCAGATGCTGAGTGAGCATTGTAGACTGACACAACGATAATCTGCCCGGGATTATTCCTGGGGGGCAGCTGGAGTGGGGGGAGCTGTCAGTGCATCTGTTCCTTCAGCAAACCGGGCTATTGGCAGGAGAGGTCTGTGCATGCAGGCACACACAGCCTTGTGAAGATGGTTAGAATTTGCAAGATTATAGCTGAGAAAAACATCCTAAAACTAAAACATGTTGTTTAAGTTGTAGTGATAGCATGTTCCGGGAGCCCTAAGGTAGAGCATCTCAGGATCGTACTTTCTGAAAGCTGACAAACCACTCTTGGTTTGAATTTTGGTGTAAAAGGCTGATGTGATGCTAGCCCAGCTAGAGTGCTGTGAAGTAGATTTCTTTTCATAGTGAAAACTGCACTCAAATCTTACTTCTAGCAGTTTGAGCATCTCCTGGTTGTTATATAAGGCTGACTCAGTTCAGTAAAGTTTGACTTAGAATTGTTGAACTGGGTGATGTCATATATATAACACATACTCAATCAAAAGTGTATTGCTGCCGTGAAAGGCTGAGGTATGGCCTTGGGTACTTTGCTTAGTCTAGAGAAAGATTTTGGTAGATTTCTGGATTTTGTGCTGTGTTCCCACCTTCCTCTCCAGCAGGTACCAATAATATAGCTTTATTATGTTTACTAATGAATTAATCTCATTTTATTATTTTAATGCTGAACAGCTGTGAGGAGTCCTGCTGAGAGCTAAGGTTTTGCTCTGGAGTGTGGCAGTTTACTTCTCTGTTTGAGAGGTTGTTTTGAACTAAGTAGTGTAAACACTGGCTTCTGAGTTGTACTGCTTATTCCTTGGGATGTTGTAACAGATTTGTTTTGGTTGACAAAGCTGAAGGCATTAATATCTGAAGTGTCTCATTTCTTTTAATCTTTAACTAGCGCTGTTTTCATAAAATACTTAGAGGTAGTAGGAGTGCCTGTGCACTTTGTAATGATCCATAAACATGGTTGTAGCAGGTTTGTTGTACTCATTTCCTGTTGGGCAGAGATGCAGAGGGTGGTAACTATGTATTGCTGGTGTTTTCAGAAGAAAGAGTTGTGTGGTCGTTTGTTTTTCACTTTCTTTTCCCGAGCTACTTAGGAAAACCATGTGGATTCTGACTTCTGTTGATATAGTCTTGCATAAACACAGGATTTTCAATGAATGAAGTTCATTACTTTTCAGGGAGTAACTGTACACTGCAATCTATGAACTGCAGAAGTACACCATAAGCCTCCTGCAAATTTTGGCTTTTGTGTTAGAGGTAGCATGCAGGAATTCAGCCAAGGGGAGCAGCTGAGCTCCTGGGGTGAGCAGGAGCAGAGACCCGTTTCTGCCCTCTGGTCTGCAACAGCTTTATCAGCATTGTTGGCTGGGTCTGATTTCTGTGCTGTAGGACACGTAAGTGGATAGCTGATAGTACTATCAGTTGATAGTAGGTGTGTACTACCAGCACTATCTGTTGATAGTGGGGAGGAGGGTGTGTGAAATCTGATACTGTGCTACTCAGTGTAAAGCAGTATCTGGTAATTGGTTAATATGTTGTGATGATGGACTTCTGAATAGCAGTGAAATCCGATTTAGCTTTAGATTTAACATGTGGTTTATAAAATTTTGATATGCTCTTGATGTTTGGTAATGTTCGTTCTGAAGTTACTATGGCTCCTGAGACGAATTGCTATTGCCATGGCCGTAATTATAGGAAGCAGCACCGAGGAGCTTCTCTTCTTCTTTTCTGTAACATCATTTTATGGAAATGTTTAATGGGCATTCTTGTCAATGCAGAGTTCTCCAAATTATTGTTAATCCGTCTGTTTCTCTTTATTGTCATCCTTTTATCCTCTTTGGCATGTGTATGCGTTCCTGTTTGGAAACAGTGTTAAGTTACAGCCTATATGTTCATTCTCTCCTAATGTGTTTTGCAAAGCTGTAGCTGATTCAAAAGAATGAGTTGTTGGGTTTTTTTTTTGTTTTGTTTTGTTATTTTGTTTTGTTTTTGTCAAACACCATAAACATTTTTCAAACTGACCCTCTTGAGGTATGTTTGCCAACTATTGGCGGTAGGCTGGATTTAATTTTCAGGCTGCAGCATTGCAGCTGTGACCCGTGAAAGGCAGGTGGCACTCTGCTCTCTGCAGTTCTTACAGACACCTGGGGAACGCCACAGCCTGAGCTGTGCATTTCAGGTATGGTTTGCTGTTAAATCTGTTGTTGCTAAAACGGCAAATTGTTTAAAAAAAAAAAAGGTTGGGGCTTTTATTTTAGTTTTCTTGGAAAATATGGCCTGTGATTTATTTAAGAAATTTGCCAGTTTGCATCCAACTATGGCACATTTGCTTAACATTTGTCAGGAAGGCAGCAAATGTAAACCAAGTTAACGATCCCCAAACTGCAGTCTAATTAGTGTCCTCTTGATTTTTTGCTAGAATGTATATTACAAACTATGAAGCACTCAAATCTTGTCATTTGGTGGGTTTGTTCATGCATCTATTCACAAATTTGTGTTTTCCCTCAGGTACTTTGATGCAATCCAATTGTTTGCTGTGTAGTATCAACTCTTTATCTCCATACATAAATATATTAATTAATCTCCATTTGGGGAGATCAATTTTGAAAGAAATTTCCTGGTGCCCCAGTACATATCAGAAAGTCAGGCAAGTCACAAAAAAGCTGATGTTTGTCAGTGATAGTAGGAGAAAACTGGGGTTGATACATAGTCTGCACTGAGGCCTTTGCAGTGAAACTCTTGAGTTTAACTCAACTGTTGAAACTTATCTTTTCAAATATTATCTTTTCTTTGCTAACAGTTTGAATGACGTGTTCAGAAAGTTTAAATGCTGTGTAGCATGTCAGCTGCGCTATCATTTCCAGACTTTTCTCCAATTAGCTTATATGTGTTATGAAATTTCTTGCATGATAGCCAGATAACACAGCTTTTCATTCCTTTTCCATTTTTTGAAAAATCAGGATATATCCCTGAGCTCCAGTATACCTTAGAATTGTTGGATCTTAATTTCTGACAGAACTGGTCAATCTTTTCATTGTTACCAAGCTCAGTAATGGAGATTAGTTTCGTTTAGGGCATGTTGATTGAGCAGCTCTGAATCTTTGGCATATGATATTCTGATTCTTTAATCCCTTGCTGGATGAATAGCAACATGCATCCATTTAGCAGTATTTGGTTTAGGAGAAGCCTCAGAGAGGTTATAAGTTTGAAAATGCTGAAATGCCTGTTGCTCTCCTCTCTCTGTGTAATACTGGGACACATTCTTAGGCATTGCTAAATACATGTGATGAATGAATTGGAGAACATGTGATGGCTGCAGGATTGGCTTATAATCTGAATTGGATTGGCTGAAAAAATGGGCTGTACTGTGAATTGTGAGATCTTCCCACTTCTTTTCCCCACCTCTCTCCAAATTTCAAAATTGAGCTGCTATCTTTAGTGCTGTTGTCCTTCTCTGAACTGCTAGTCAAGTTGGAAACCCAGAATGCTATTGATATGTGGTTTCTGGTTATACTTAGATTTAACTGGGAATCAGGAATGCTTAATATGAAGTTAACTATAGGGCCTCTAGGGGGAGAATATTTTAATAATTTTGGGCCCTGTCTTCTGACCCACAGTAATCTTATTGCTGAATCAGTCATTTCTAGTACTGGTGAACTCCACAGACAAAGGCATGTGAATAAGTATTTGTAGTTCTAAAAACTATTACTGTTCTTCACTGTAGTTTCTTCAGCACAAAGTCACTTCAGAAATTCGTGTTGCCTTTTTCTTTCACTGTCTATACATGTTTTTTCACCATCTGTATCATTTCAGTGACCTGCTTTCACTGGAAGCCCACTAACATTTGCATTGGCAAGCCCCTCTAGTTATGAAGGGCACCCTGAGAGCATGGTTGAAATGACCTTGTTGTGGGAGAAAATATGTGGGATGACCCTTAATGTTGACCTTGTCTGATAGTGGCATCACCAAGTACTTGAGGAAAAACTCCTGGCCTTGCCAATTATAGGTCATGTGTATTGCTTTGTGTCTCTCAAAGTCTGGCAGAGTTTTAGGGTTTCTTTACTAAGTCACAGTCAAAGCTGAAGACTGTGAAAAGAGATTATCCACAGTCATTGGGCTGTTGCATTACTTAACATGAGTTCAGTTGCTGATGATCTCTTCTCTTGATGGTCTCACTTGCTTTCTTATTCTGAACTTGCAGTAGGGATATATGGTTGTTTCCTTAGTTTTTGTCATATAAACTGTGTGTATGTATTCCAAATTTTGGCTGCTTCTCATGCTCCAGTGCATGCATTTCCTTGTTGCTTTCTAAACCTAAGCAATGATACTGAAATATCTAGGAGACAGTACATACAAAAAATTGCTATTAGTGTCTGATGTTTTATTGCCCAATGTTGCACAATGGGACTCCTAGCTTAGCCAAAAGATGGGATTTCAGCTTTGGACAGTTTTCTGATAGTACTCTTCAAGGCATATCAACCTGGGGTAGGCCAAAAGCCTGATGATTCTTATGGTCCTCATCAGTAGCTGTGATGCTGAAGTTGCTAAAGATGATGTTGGTGCTGTTGTTGTGTGTTGCACTTGTTTTCTGACACTGTAAATCCATGTCCTGGCTCTCAATAAAATACTTCAGAAAAACCCAACCAACTAGAAAACCCCCTTAACGCCTGTCCTCTATTAACAGCTTCTCTTTGTGACCTGAACGCCATGGTATGCTGTGTTTCCCGAAGGCAGGCAGGTATAGATGGAGGGTGCTGTGCTGCCAGAGAGTCAGAGTGCTGTTGTAGTTTGTTGTCCTCCTTGGAAATTCTGGGACTATGTCAGTCAGTTGCCTACTGGGTCCTTTTAGTTGTACCAGGGTAGCTATTCCTGTGGAATCACAGTGTAAACAGTGTTAGGGAACTGATCCTTTTAACGCTTTGCCTTTGAAGTACCCAGGGCCCCAATCTCAGTAAGGCCCCAAAGGCACTGAACTCAGTGTAACTGTGCGTTGGCTATTGTCAGGTGAGGAAGGAGGGGAGAGGAGGATTGTGTGTGCTGAATAAAATTATGATTGCTCCCTCAAATAGCAAGGAGATGTGCAGGATTTTGCCTCAGTGGTTTAGAGTGTATGCAGACAGCTTTTTGTTATGTCAGCTTTATAACAGGCAGCAAACTCTCCTGTGGAGGCTGCAAATGGGCTGAGGCACAGCTGTGTGCCTGTCTTCACCAGCAGTCTGAACTCACCTCCTGAGGAGTGAGGTACCTGAGAGGCAATGCCTCGTTGCATTGCCCTTGAGTGTGTCAGGAATGGGGAAATTCAGGGTAATAAACCTGTTCAATACTGAAGTTCAGTCTTCCAGAGCTTGTCTGCCAGACCTTACCCTATTCAAAAATGATCATGGATTCTGATACCTGCTGTTGGAATTGATTACATTTATGTGCCAGGAGCATGAGTTCACATGTACAGTTCTAGAGACATGCAAGAGATGAAGTTGGTGTTTGTGGGAAGAAAAACGTCTCTTGATGCATATGGGTAGAAGTCCTAAAATGCTGCTACTCTGGGCTCTGGAGACTTGCCTAACTGAGGTAATTCTGTTGTAAATCTTGGTCAGTTTACAGACTTTCTTGAATTGTCCAAGAAAGTTGCTAGATTTTCCAGTTTATCTTCTATTGCTTTCCTGAGCGCATAGTGTCAGACTCTTTACCTAAGCATTAGTTAAATCTTTAATATAGTAGGCAAACCAGTGAAGCCTGGGCATCATCCTTTAATGGCTGGTTACAAAAAGAAAGTGTAACTGGCAACAACAGCAAAAAGAGAGATCTAGGCTCTAGAGCTGAATCACTGTTCTTTTTGCCATTGTTGTCTATTGTTTTAAATTAAATTAATGGTCTGGGTGGAGGAACTTGATTTTTTTCCTCCAGTATTCTTTTTTTAAGTGAGTTTGCAAGTAGCTTTGATTAGAAAATTCCATTTTTGCTCACTTATCTATAACTGTCAGGGGAGATTGTTTTGCAAATTTATTTAATCTGAAGGCCAATGGGATCAGTATTGAATTTTGAAGAAAAATAATCTTGAACTAGAGGTAAACACTTAATTCTGATATTTAACTTGAGTCTTTATATTTTTGTCTCAAACCCATAATCATAAAGTGCTCTTAAAATAACTTGAGCAAACATGTTATTTTTCTTAGAGTACCCCTATGAACTCATTGCTGGCAATGGATATCTGCCTCTTGGGAAAAGGACACGTTAGTCTTTTTATAGGATGGTTGTTGACAAAGCTTGTTCTTCAGCTTCACTTGTAGAGCTGCTGTGTTGTAATTGTTTCTTTTTACCAGAAGGCTAAAAAAAGAACTAGTTTGCTGTGGAGGCATATCGCTAATATTTTAATAAGAGGAAATATAAGATTTGTTTAACTGGAAATATAGGGAGCTCCATTTGTTTGTGAGGAGCAATTCATGTGCCTAACTTACCTTTCAGATTTACTGTGAATTCTGTATAAACCAGACCTGATTTATATTTGCATGTATTTGTTTATTTTGGGGATTTAGCATTTCCCTTAAAAAAGTCATTTAAACAAGAGGTTTGGGGTTTTTTTCCTGCTACTCTCATCAGCCTTGATCTTTTTTATAAGCCCCAAATTTCTACCAATGCCAACACTGAAAATTTTGAAAATGGCATTCAAAGTGAGTGGAGCAGTTGACACCAGGCCTTTTCCCAGCTCTCTGCACACACTGACACCTTCAAAGATTTATCTGTAGCCATAGATCTAGTATAGAGAACCTGATTGCAGATGAAACCCGAGGATCTAGAGATTTCTGGTTTTAACTAGCAGCTTTAGTTTGCTTCTTGCCAAGCCGGGTGCTTGTCTCCTCTTGCCCTCTACTACATCGTGAAAAGTGTTACTGTATGACATCCGAGTACCTTGTCTCTGTCTTGATTATTTAGTGACTAAAACTTTCTAAGCCTTGTAAGAAATTTGCATGTGTTGAATGTTCTTGCTTCCACATAAAAACTTATGTTCTACAAATCAAACTTCATTTGAAGAATAGTATTTCTGTGTTTGTATTAATATCTATAGATAATTGATAGCCATCTTTCATCCCAAAACATTGAGAAAAAGCCACAACCTTTGGCTTCATAATAGCATCTGGGTTTACTTCCATACTTGCATTATTTGTCCTACAAACATTAGGGTTGTGTTAACTAGAGTGCTCATAGGAGCCTTACTTTTGTGACTGAGTTGTAAGGATTTGAGTTAACAAGACTTAGTACTATGTTGTTCAGGTTTATGTGTCATACTGTGACTGAAAGGAGTTTGGAATTGCTCTTGCAGTCAGCTGACTAGGGAGAAAGAGATGAGCAGAAGATCCAGATCCTTCAGCTTTAGCAATAGCACCTGGTATATAAACTAGTAGTTTCTTCTTCTGAAATGTTTCATTTGGCTTCTTTTTGCCACAGTTGTTCCCAAGATTCACCATTTAAACAGCATTGGGGCTTATAACTTTAGTCTTTATTTTGCAAAATGTGGAATATGTAAAATTCTCTTAAAATAGAATGTTCATTGATGTTTCATCTTTGTATACTTTCAAGCCTAATCAACAAGAAGGGAGATTTAATCCATGAAACAGATGGCAGCTAACAAGCAAGCTTTAAGTGATGTCCAGGTGTTAGAAGAACAAATTACTGGTTGGTAGAATTGCCTCGTTAGGGCTTAGGGCTTGGCATGCTTCAGTGATCTCAGACCTAGAGGGAGGTTAACAAAGCTTGGGAGAAGGATGTCCACCATTGAGAGTGGACACACAGAATGCAGAAATTAAGGGCCACAAAGACATCTGGCAGAAGTCCCAAGAAAATGAAGAAACTAACAAAGCCAACTCAGCAACTGTGCTGAAATCAGCTCTGTCTGGGTAAAAGGTAATTCTGGCAGGGGCAGATTGCAACCACCAGCTCACAGACCACTGACCCAAGAAACCCAGCGACTCAAAAGAAGAGAAGCACTGAGCATGGGACTAATTAGCATGGGAAGCAAGAGAATAATTTACTAATAGAAGATAGAATACTAATTAATAAGAGAACTATGTAACTTATAGCCAATGAACACTAAACGCCACTTTGTTTGCTAAAATGTATAAACAGCAAAAAGTTTTGATAGTTGGTGTGCTTGATTTGTGTAGTATCACTGAGCACCCAGACTTGTGCAACTCTGAAATGAATAATCAGTATCTCTCTTGAGTGTGTAATTATTGGCTTGTTGCACACTGGGTAATGAATCCAGTTTTTCTGGACAACATTTACATGTTGATCCCAGGAACTCATCGACAGAGAAAGCTGTTGCATCAATTTTCCATTATCCAATTTTTCTGGGGGTATGCCTCGCTGTTCAAAAATGGATGGAAATACAGCATCCTTGCCCCAAGGCATCTACGGATGGAATCGGTTTTGTCTGGTATGATCACTCCCACTGCATTCCACTGTAGCTCAGCAGGGGAAGTGAAGGATGCAAGTCAACGTGCAGAATCATTGAAATAGTAAGATACTTCTCATACTTCTGGCAGTAGTACTTTCATACTTGCAGTCCTATAGAAAAGATTCTGTAGACTCTGTAGTTTGTATTTAAATATCAGCTCTGAACTATGTTTTCTTTAAACCTTGCTTACTTAAAGTTCTACTTCAGTAACTCCTGAAAGATTTACCGCTAACTCTTGCCAAGTTTCTAATGTTTCCAGACCTGTTGGAATGAGTCCAGAGGAGAGCAGAGCTGGAGCACCTCTCCTGTGAGGACTCATTAAGAGAGTTGGAGCTGTTCAGCCTGCAGAAGAGAAGGCTCTGGGGAGACCTTGAGGCACCTGACAGTGCCTGAAGGGGGCCTACAAGGAAGCTGAAGAGGGACTCTTCACAAGGGCGTGTAGTGACAGGACAAGGGGTAATGGCCTTAAGATAGCAGAGGGCAGGCTTAGATTAGATATGAGGAAGAAATTCTCTACTGTGAGTGGGGGTGGTGAGGCACTGGAACAGATTGCCCAGAGAGGTTGTGAACTCCCAGTCCCTGGAGGCGATCAAGACTGGTCTGGACGAGGCTCTCAGTAACCTGGTCTAGTGGAAGGTTCTCTGACCATGGCTGGGGGTTTGGACTAGATGATTTACCTGAAAGCAGGTTGTAGCAAGGTGGAGGTTGGCCTTTTGTGCCAGGCAACTAGCAATGGGACAAGAGAAAATGTCCTCAAGATGTGCTAGGGGAGGTTCAGGTCAGACATCAGGAAGAATTTCTTCACTGAAAGGGTGGTTAAGCATCAGAATGGGCTGTCCAGGGAGGTGGTAGAGTCACAGTTTCTGCAAGTGTTGAAGATACCACTGGATGTGGCATTTCGTGCTATGGTTTATTAGACAAGAGGGTGTTTGCTCAGAAGTTGGACTCAATGAACTTGGAGGTCTTTTCCAGCCTTAATGATTTGATGATCTTTAAACTCCCTTCCAACCCTAATCATTCCATGCTTTAATGATTCTGGTGTCTTATGCAGTGTGGCATAAAGTAGGCTGGAGACACAAGCTAATTGTCTTCCTCTGGCATTTCTGTTGGCTGGCAGCTGCCTGTAATCTGCAGGTGACATGTTCAGTTTGCTCAAGGTTCTGAACCATCAAAGGAAAATGAAGTATAACACATCTCTATAGTAAAACTACAGTGTTGATAGATACTTTAGTAATGTGTGACAAATGTGTACGAATTAAATGAAGGCTGTGCTAGACAGAACTAATTTGAGCAATGATTTCTGTGTAGAAATTGTTGAGTGGGGCTCAGTGACCAAAATTATTCCAGCAAGATAACTGGTTCATAGTAGTGCTCCCTCCTGACAGTAAGACTTAACTATAATTGAGAAGATTCATATTAATAGTAAAATGTATCTGTGACACTTGTAATTTCCTAAAGAACTCTTTGCAAACAGAATTTATAAATGCTTCCTGATTTACTCTATAAATGGTCAAAATTAACCTCACCTTGCAGTTCTTACACAGATACGTAGGCGTGCTTGCTTGGGAGCAGGCCTTTTCCCCCTCTCTACCCACACACATGCATTCACCACATTTTTGCAGTCAGTTCCAGTTTGTCAAGCAGTGGCACTGGCTAGATAATACATAATAATCTCTTCATTTGTTTAGTCCAAATGCTGCTGTAGTATCCCACAAAGTAATAGTGGAAGGAGAGAGAGGCCTTTCTCCTGGGAAGAACTTACCAGCTTCAGTCCAGTGGTTAGTGTACAACACCATTACAAAGACAAAGTGACTTGAAGGAGAGATCAGGACACTGTTCTGATAGTTGATAGTTTCATTTTGATCTCTGAAGAGCTTGTCTCTTTGAAGAACAAAGAAATATTGGTATCAAATATTGATTATGTGTAATATCTAAAATTCATAAACTTCTTAACTTTATTCTGGCAATCTGGACTGCAGGGATAAATGCAGCAGCCTTTGCTGGAGAGTGAAAGAAAGTGAATAAAAGAAATGTCATTTGAAGTAATCTTTCATGATTAGTGGGACCTTTTAAAGGCAGATGTGATTAAGTGATTTAACTGCATTCAGAAAATACAATTGAATCAGAAGAACTTTCGTAAATTATGGAGTTATGTTAATTTAGATGAACCAAAAACATGGACAGGCTAATTGGACTACACTACTGTACACAGGCACTTGAGGTTTTAATATACTTTTCTGAAAGCTGGTGAACACTTTTAAGTGCAAATGTTTCTGTGTAGTTTGCCTCTGATTTGATGGTGTATCTTGCCATGCAGTCTTACTACAGGCTGTCTGTCATCAAGTTTCTGTGTTCTATAAGATTTAAGTGCAGTTGTTATGTTTTAATTTCTAAATTCTTCAGGTTCTGCTGCCTCACGCTGCAGCTGTAGTTCTGAAAGTGGCATCAATAGGTTGTTTCAGATAATGTGCAGTAATATGTTGCTTTTGTAGGGCTCTTAATTAAAGGTTAGGTTGCTTAATGGTTATGAAGAGGGGTAGAATATTTAGGGTTGACATTTAGCACTGCTTCATGTTAAAAAAAAATTGTAAATGAAAGTTCTACACTGTTTGTTATCTATGTTTTAGATTAGCAATGCTAATAAAATGAGCTCTTATGCTCTGTTGCGCTCCTTTTTGCTGTGTGTACATTTTGAGGCAAAGCCAAATCAGAATATCCCTTGCTTTACTGTTTAGTAATTTGGCTCAGTTCTGCTAGATCTGTCCTGTGCAGGACAATGCCTAAGGTGTAAGGCAGGCTGGTGTACTCCTGCATGCTGCTTCTGGGTTAAATGTGTGTATATGTATTAAGGAACAAATTATTCTCTAGCAGTGCTGGTGTAGTTAGCTGATCCCTCTCTGCCTAATCCATCACCAAAAATAACCTGTTGTGAATTTTATAACTAGGTGGAATTACTCTTCTCTGCTTTCACTCTGCAGTGAGTCAGCCAAGATGTGTCCCAGCAGGTGAAACTGTGTCTGTGAGCAAGCCGAAGGTTGCCATCAGGAGGTTGCCAAATGTCCTATTACTGCTATCATATCTGAGACATGCAGGTCACCTTTCCTGCATTCCTGTCTCCCAGGTTGAGTGTATTTCTGTCACTGAACTCTGAGCAAGCAGGGGAGCTTGGGCTGGCAGGAGCCTGCTGGCACTCACAGAGCTGTCTGTTTTTTTTCCAGCTGCTTTGTGTCCTGAAGCTCAGGACAGAGAAGGGCAGCTGCTGTTGTGTAGGTGGGTGGGGTTTTTTTTATTTAAATGCATCATTCAAAGAGCAAAGATAATGATGTAGGTGGTGGGCAAGAGGGGAGAAACAGCTGGTAGAATTAAGAGGTGGGATAGGATGTTTTGGATGAGTGGGAATGGAAGGCGTCAGAGGAAACCAGAGCCCGTGTGCCATAGGAGAACAATGTGGTGGGAGCTAGTAGATGGGCAACTGCAAAGTTGTGAAAGCCTTTCTCCCTTCTCTCCAGCACTACACACCTGGCACCCCACTGGGGGGCACAGTGTTACCCTCTTATTCTCACCCTGACTGCTGCAGCATCAGACTCCTTTTGGACTAGATCAAAAACCAAGGTTCCAGCTAACCAAATCCACTGCTGCACTGCTTTTCTTAAATACTTAGAGGTATACAATTAGCTAATGAATGCTTAACACAGAGTTTCTCACACACGTAACTGCGTGAAACTTGATGGCTGTGTTAATGTAAACAATTGGCAGGCAGGAGGAGTTGCCATATAATAGGAACTACAGAAACTGAATTCCAAGTTGGAAAACTGGGTCAGGCTAATTGAAGTAATGTCACCAGCTCTGAGAGTGGACACTGTTCTCATTTGCATGTTGAAGGCCTGTGGATCTACAGGGCTTTCAGCTGTTCTCCAGGTATGAACTTCCATGTACTTCGTTTTTTCTTTGTTTTGTGTTTCTTTTGTGAATTATTATCTGTTTTGCAGTGGAAGTCTAATATGGATGATATGATCCTAATATGGATGATGTGTTATGGAAATAAACAAGTTAATTTTTGAAACTTAACAAATGCATCCTGGTTTCTGGAACCAAAAAGAGATCAGCAAAGCCTTGCCATAAATTAAAGCATGCACTCAGTGTGAAATGATAACAGCTTTGTTTTATATCTTGGACAGAGATCTTTGTGTGGTTACTTCATAACCCAGAGCCAGACTCTTTACTCTTCACCTTTCTTTTCTGAAAAAATTAAAAAAGTAATGTTTTTTTACCAAAGCAATCAAAAAGCCAATCTTTCCATTTGTCTGAGAACTTACTATCGTCAGAAGACCTATGAACATTACAGCTTAGTTTGGTGTGGGAACACAGTTGAAATAGGTTGGAAAATCATGGTGGACTTCTGCCTGAGTTCCATTTATTATGGTGAATATGGAACACAAAATATTTTCTTAAATTATCTGTAATACAAAGTGTACTCTAAGATAATACAGTAAAAAATTCAATATAGCTTCTTTATTTCACTGTCAGCACATCCAGACTTTCCTTTTCTCACCTGTGTCTTTAAATATCTTATTGAAAACCTTTCAAAGGTAGTTTTATTAACTTAACATAGTGCAGATGTCTCTAGCTTGAGAAATAAGTCACCATGACTTGTAGTATTGTGTCAAAAATATCATTTAGAGGCTTAGAATGAGGGGAGAAATTAATGAACAGCCTTCACTACGAACAAATAAATGTCAGAGACTCCTCCAGGGCTACGCTGCTTCTGTGCCATATCCATTAATTGCTCTTTTGAACAAAGTTGGTGTTGATGAGTGGGTTTAATTAAGCATACCTGAGAAAATCCACAAAAACAGATGAGAAGTATTAGAATGAAAAATTTGCATTTAATTTAATAAATAAAGACTTTTTCCTTCTCAGGGGGTTTTGTGCTTCATGTAACTGTTTCTGGCTGACATTTCTCCCTAACTACTGCGTTGTCCTCACTGGAGAGTGGCAGAAGACGTGTCTTATGGTTTGCTTCAGGATGCATGCCAAATACCATGCTCATATTTAAGTCTCTGTTATTAAATATGTATTAAATATGTCATAATGGAAGACATCTCTCAGAACAGTCTCAGTCTACCTGGTGAAAAATGGCAGGAAAGGGAAGAAATACATGTGAGTAGAAAGGTAGAAATCTTAAACTGCTAAAGCTCGTTCCAAACTTGCTGACCCTATACCCTGGTTAAAAATACGTCCTCGGGAAAAATCTCTGTATTCATATCTTAAAAAAAAAAAAAAAAATCATATGTAAATCTGGATTGTTCAATGTGCTTGATGGCTTACAGGTCTAAATTGAAACTTGATGAATGGTGGCCCCCAAAATCCATGTTATTATGTGAAATGCAGTAATGCATGTAACAGCATGGGTTCTTTGTTACATTTTTGATTTTATTTTTCCACTCAATAAGACAGAGGCAAGTGTAGTCAGTACAGTATAGACACCTCGCAGAGTCTGCCTAGAAGGTGAAGGCTATTTCTGTATGTTTTTTCTGTGCATTGAAATGAAAATTGCAATAATAAATATAACAAATACTATTATTTTGTGTTTTGATGAGAGGCTTCAGGGAAGGGGGGACCTCTTTCAGTTATACTGCTTTTAGGTATTTATTTTGGTTTTATTTGTAAGTTCTATTGTGTACAGTCCATCAGAATACGAAGAACAGTTTGGTGAAAGTACTCGTAGTTTGCAGTTTTGAGCCAAGTGGTAACTGGAAGCTTTAATAGCCTTTCAGTACCACTTCAGAAATGGAGATGTGCCATTGGACAGGCATGTCAGAACTCAGTAGAAATAGCATATCCTACAGTGGGCATTCCTCCAGAAATCTAAAATTAGCATTGTATCCTGGATATAGTACTGCAGGTGGTCACAAGCACTAAATTGTATTCAGCACCCTCTGTTATTCAAGCAGGTCTCAACATACTTATTTTAAACATTTAATGGTTTTATGCAAGGCTAACTTACTGTTATTACTGTTGTTCTTTATATGACATCAGAATGTGAAACGTGTTTCATAGGAATTAAAACAAAGCCTTAGCCAGAGATGTTTAGCATGGTTCTGCGTGAATGGAAGTCAGTGGCACAATTCCAGCTGACTTCAGCTGGGAGTATTAGTAGATCCTGACTTCTTTCTGATAATATATATAGACACGCAGCCAGTTGGCAGGTTGGAGTGTGATTTATTTCACATTATTCTGTTTTGCTTGTAGTGTTCCAGTAGAGTTTGGCCAAATAAGCTTAAAGAAAAGTTCTATCCCTGTATTAAAGGAATGTAAAACTTGAGGAGAAACTATGGTTTGATTAATTACTTGAGTATTTATGCAGATTACAGTAGGTTCTGATGAGTGTCGTGTGGGGAAGGTCTGTGCTGACTTTGTTTCCATTATTCTGCCCTCTTCTTCCTGTTTCTGGAACAATAGCGGGACATAGGCTTTTTAATGACTGTGGGCAGCAGGTTTCTTTAAAACCCACTGCAATGACCTGTAGAAATAAGATAGGATTTTCTTATGACATAATTCCTAAGTACAGGTGTTAGTTATTGTGTTTGTTTTCAGATAGGGTAACGAGCATATGTTTCTCACTCTCTCTATAGATGTCTGTATGTGTGTGGGCGGGGTGTGGGAGACAGACGACAGAACTGTGTGTATGTAAATATTCTCCTAGAGGACAAACACCTAGGAAAAAGAATGTTTCCTTTATTATTTATTTTTTAACTACAATTTTTTAATTCAGAGTATATTATTTAATATTTTGGAGGTTATAAATAGACTTCTGACTTTTAAACAAGATCTTTAAGTAAGGTGAGAGACTGCTGTTTGACGTTTTCAGATTCATCTGCAGATCTTTATTGTTTTGGTCACAGGTTTTTCTTACAGCAATCCTTGTTATATTGAATAGTTGTGAGTATTCCAACTGGTTCTTGAGTGATACAATAAATTCTTTATTCTTAATTTACATGATGTCTGATATTTTCATTACTTTCCCTTGTAAGAATTTAGGTAATGCAGGGACGAAGAGGCTGGATTTTTAGGTGTAACATTCATGATTACAGTAAAGAGATTCATATGTACTGAAGGGGACACAACAAGTACAGTGGGTAAGACAGAAGTGTAATTTCTCCAAAGATTCATAGCAGAGGCTTATTCTGTTTATTTGCCATAGTAGATTGGTGGCAGGCTTCAAAACAATGATAAGGTTGAGCAGTACTTGTGCTTTGGAAGCTGAGGGGGAACCACCACCCCCTCCCGCCTCCCCATAAAACGTTTAGTAAAGATAATTTTAAGTGATCGCAAATGCATCATGTCTTTATGGAAATGGAAGTTCCCAGTAAACCTAAGCCCAGTGGCCTAAGCAATTTTGCTTTTTTAATTATAAGTCTCTGCTGTTGTAGAAAGAGTAAGTAAAAAAAGAAAAAAGAAAAGTTTCAGGAAGAAAAGTAAGTTTTTGCCCACCAAAATAAACCTGGCATTAATGGGCCTGTAGTGTGCTGTTATGCCACACAGATCTCGATTTCTTATTTACATCTTGGAGGAGCAAATGTTACAGCCATGAAAGTGAATGTTACAAAGGCAGCAGCCACAATGAAACTTAGTGCATTAGCTTGAAGCAGAAATGAGTTCTGCAGGTCTGGTTTACTTTCCAAGTGAAATTGATGTATGTGTGTAAATGCAAGCACCAAAAAGGACCTTCTAAGAAAGTATACAGTACAGGATGATTTTTGGGAAAGTTGAATGAGATCTAATGAAGTTGTAATTATTTTCTTAGCGCGATATTTATTATAAAGGCATATAAATAACAGGTTAAAAAAAAATACGGGCCTATAATGCCTTTCTCCTGTCTAGGAAGGAATTAATTTGTACATGCTGCTTGCAAAACTTTTTGTAAAGGAGTTCAGACTGCTTCAGTGGAAGGTGCTATATGGGTAAATAGGTCAATTATATCCAAGTTCAGTGAATTTATTTAAAAAAATTGAGCACTAAGGCGGTACTAACACTCTGATAAAGAAAAAAATCACATGGTGTTCTAATGTTAACCTGGACAGCAACATAAACAGTTGAAAAACACATTTAAGATTGAAGAATTCAGAACAGTTTTGGTTTCTCCAGTCTTTCTTTTTATAAAATTCTGATTATATTCTAAGATTTAGGGAAAAATAAAAAAAAAAAAAGAAAAAAAAAGGCAACAACACTTTCCACCCCTTCCCTGAAAATGACCATTTTAATGCTTATTTTAACTACAACAGTTGTGCTGGCCTAGATGGGGGCTAGTGAAAAGAAAACTCATGAAGCCTGAGCTAATTCATGGACTCTGCTTCCCCCTCAGCTTCTGTGCTTCTCAGTAAATGCACCCTGTGCAGGCAAAGCATTCTTGATTCATCTCTCTGAACAACCGCATCTGTGGCTTAGATGGTTCATCTCTTTTTATAAAAGGGATTTAAGCTTCACAGAAATAAATTATTCCCATATTGTTGTTTGTTTTAACACTAATTTTAGACAAAGTTGCTTTAGATGTGGGCAAAAAGATTCTCCATCTTGTTTAGGTGACAACTGGAGACTTGCATGAGAAGTAGAAAATGTGACTAGTTCTTTATGATATGACATTTTAGGACAGATTGACAAACAGCTTGAATGACATTTGAAATGTGAGATGTTGTAAGAACTCACTGCCTTTGCTATATGTAAACACTGCTGGGAGAAAAACAAGCTTTTATTTAAAAAAGAAAAAAGATGAGGGAGAGAAGAGCAAGTTATGCTTTAGGCTATTTCCTCGTATGATTAACACCTGGACTGTCTTCAGAAAATGGCATGTCTTTCTGCTTTTATAATTTCAGAGTGGTTATTGACTGAGCAGTAGGGGGCTTTTTTTCTTTATCTGGTGCCTTACTGAGTTCTTTGCAGCCTCCTGACTCTGTTAGGAAGCTAAAATTGCAATTTTAGCTATCAGACATAGAAATCATTAACAACATTTATTGACATCTAAACACTCTTCTGTTATCTCGATGTCGTCAGATCACCCTTGCCCACTTTCTACAAAACGTAATTGAAAACAATGAAATTTCTCAACTTTTGTGGACAGGTTACAGACTGGAGAAGATTTTTATCTGAGAAAACCTCATTCAAGATGAAGTTATAAGAAGCTGCATCTGCTAGCGGTAAGAACAGCTTTAACAAAGAAATTTCAACAAAAAAAACACCCTGTGTGCCTTTTCTGCTTTGTCCTTTGCATTAAACTAAGAGACGTTTTTCAGAGGTCAAGTAAGAAAGTTGTAGTGAAAGTGACACAGAAATCCATTAACATTGACTACAGATTTCTATATTTCAGTGTCTGTAGCTTCCTTGCATAGCTCAGTTCAGTTTTATAGTAACAATTAATGCTGTGGTTTTGATTCTCTAAATTTGATTTATGTATGAAGCTCCTTCGAAAGAGTAGGATAGATAGCATTGCAACTGCTTTGGGGTGAGGGAGTGAGTGAGAATAATTAAATGCAGCTTTAAATTAGTTTTATTTATCGAAGAGCATTCTTCATGAGGAGTACTAGTATCTTGTCAACTAAGAAATGAAGAAAGGGTAGAGAGAAGATAATTTAAATTAAAAAGTAAAGAAATCTTTTAATAGACCAGAAAGTAGGACACAAAGCTGAAAAGCTAAAAAGGAAGCATACTGTAAAAATGTAAATTCCTTTTGTAATACATTAGCAAGTCAACATATTCTCTTCTGTTTCACTTTGTATTTGGAACCAAAGCTACACATGGATACATCTTGCTGGAAATGTGTGATTATTTTTAATTAGAACCTTGCAAGTTTCTTTGCCTGTTAAATACAACAAAGGAGTTAATAAATTGATACATTAGAATGTTAGAAATAAGGTAAAAAGTAACTTGTATGCTTGTTAAATACTGACTTTGACAGTCTGGGTGTGGTAAGTTCTCCCATGTTTTGGAGTACATGTGAAAATTGGGAGTGGTGACAAAAATCTGCTTTCTAATGCTGTATAATATCAGTTGGAGCAAGCCTTTGGCCTTTTTTATATGGATTGTATCTGTTCTGAGGATGACATGGCTAGAACCTTCTTTTCTCCCTCCGTTCCCCCCTTTAAGTTAGGTGTTGATAAAGAAAACAAAATACTACCCCTGTTTGCTAAGCTTTGTTTCTTTTTGTCACCTTTGTGTGCTTTTCGTCTCATGATTGTCCCTCCTCCATAAATTTGCCAGACAGTAACATCTTCTAAATAGAATCCTGTACCATGAGACACACTGGGAGCTTAAAATGATCATCAGATCTATGTAGGTGAACTGTATTGTTTGTCTTGATCTGGACTCTGTCTTTATTATTATACTTTTTGAATGCTCATTGTATTATACTGCCAAAGGAAAATAATTCTCGCTGCCATCTATTGTGTTTTGTTGAATTTAAGCAGGTTATACCAAATTTCTATCAGGTTGCGGTGCTGTGGCTGTGTGTAGATTAGATGCTAAAAATTGTGTGAGAAGGATAAAAGAGAGGTTGAGAGGAGTGGTCAGGAAGCAGCAGGGTGTTAGGAGATGGGTTTGGAGTGAGTTCAGAATGAAGAGGCTGATCAGGATGCGTGGGAAACGGATACGTTGTTCTCAGACATAAGATACGGAAGGCTGGTATCAATTTGTTGGGAGGAATGTGATGAAAAATGAGACTCTGATAACTGTTTGAAGGTTTGAAAGCAATCTTTGATATATTGTGAAGTACATGTCCAGTGACATTTTCTAAAACCAAGGACGGCAATGCTGTCAGCTCCATTTTAGATGAGGTCTTCTAATTTTTTAATTCTGCTACTCTGTGAATAACAGAGTACAGAAAGTAGCACTTGTGCTAAGCAGTAGAAGTGTTAAGGCTGTGGGGAGCACGGGGAAGGTGCTTGAGACAGGCTGTAAATGGCACCTGAGGCTGTGGTGTGGCACAGGAAGACATCTCACAGCCGCTGCTGCAGCCGGCTTCACGGCTGTCAATGGCCAGGACCAGTGTGGGACTTCATGGAGAGCTCCGTAAATAGCTCTGAGGCACTGTCCTGTGGCATCACTTCAAAAAGAATTAAAGTGATCATCAGGCCATGCCCACTCCCTCCAGTAGTCCTCTGGCAGAGGTTTGCTCTCAGCTTTGACAAAGTGCCTGCGTTCTCCCTGTGATTTCTGAGGTAGTTGTCTCTGTCCCTGAATGTGCCTGGAGCACAAAGGTAGCCAAACGCTCACAGGTATTGTGAACTCAAATTTACTGCTGGAACAGTGAATTCCAATCACTATGGAGCACCTGACATTTAAATAAAGAAACAAAATGCCTTAGCCTTGATAATTCAACTTGCTGCATTCACATACTCATCATTTTGGTTGTTCAAGGGAGGGAAGAAAACTTGCCCTGACATGAAGTGCCAATTGTAGCCAGACACCAACTGCAGCAGGTGTTCTCAAGGGATGAAGGACCTGCAATTTGCAGGTCCTACTTGGGAGGAGTAGAAGGCTGTCTGCTTTTGAACAGCAAATTTGCAACTACTTGCTGAAACTTTTGCCTGGCGACTGTAGTTGCTGTTGGCCTCTATGAAACATACAGAAACTTGCTTGCTGTACCGTGGTGATTAGAAAATATTAATTTCGTTACACATGAAAATCCCTAATGAAAGTCCCTAATGAAAGGTTGACCATTTTCTGCCACTGTTAATTTCTAAACTTTTTTTTTCCACATGTAATTGCTGCTATGATTACAGAATGCCAAATTGAGTTTGGGGACATATGCAATATTCTTTTACCACTAGTCTAGTCAAATAATTTTTAACGAGACAAAGAGCTCGTTGAACACCCAAATTGGTTTGTTTACTTCAGTAGCTGAACTGCATTAAAATCAAAGAGCTTTCATGGGCAGGGGGTAATCTGTGTCATTGCTGGACGCCATTAATCACCCCCTCGACTGAGGGCAACACTTTTGAAAAGTGACTTATAGATGATTGAATAACTTTACTCTCTACACCATTAATGGTTCCCAGCAGGCTGCTAGCGTGCAATCACAAACATCTGTGGATTTGAAAGTTTCCACTTCCCCAAACAGAGACATATTTTACAAAGAAAAAAAGAAAAGGGGGGAAAAAAGAAGACTTTGTTTTTGCATGAGTGGTCTTTTGGAGAAAGGGCTAACAGAAAACATTCATGCTTTAACTCTTGTGTTATAGTATCATCTGAGTTTACCTTGAGCTCTTTATGCTCTCAATGGCATTAGAAGATTTTTTTTGGTTTTAATTTGTTTTTTGTTTTTACTCCATAGGATCTTTCTGACATTTGATATCCAGTAGTGAAAGAAAATGTATCCTGATTGCCTAGAAACTCATGGATGTTTTTGTTTTAACTGTGTTTAAAGTAAATGTAGCCACTTACCCCTAGACACTGCAGAGAGTGCCTTACTTATTCAAAGCTGATGATTCAAGTTCTTTTGGAAACCAGCTTAACAGAACAGAGAACAAAAATCGTTTCTCCAGGCAGTCTGCTACTTCTAAAGTGGTCTTTTAGACAAGCATTTAATTACTCAGGAAAGAGTGCTGGGCATTGATTGTGTTCCCTCTCTACACAGTGTCGCTGTGGTTCCTCACCACACCTGTCCCAGGTGGGTGCTGCATAGCTGTTGTGACCATCACGGAATCACTGAGTCAAGGTTTCTTGGGACTGGAATAGATCGTCCAAGCAACCACCCGTGTTCAAACCATATTTGTTTTCATTTAGCCTCTTCTAGCGCCTTTTACAGACTATCTCAGCTTTTTACTCTTCAGGACTTCCAGTACTTGTCCTACATATCCTGTAGAGTATTAATCCAAGACTAACATCTTACAAGCATGAGATTGATGGTGCTGTTTCACAATTCACTTTTCACTATTCTTGCAGTGAAAAGACCTCACCTAAGAGGACTTGATAGGTAGAAAAAAGGGAAAAAAAAGGATGACCCAAAGGAAAGAAGAAGAAGGAAGAATGCCTCCTTTATCGGTCAAAGATAATTGGTTCTGTACTGAATATGCATTTTAAGTTATCTATGGGTGAGGATATGACAGGATTAATCAGTTTCATGAAGCAGTGAAAATTTACTGTGTAATTGAAAGGTGAAAGGTTTGCATCCGTTAATCAGATTGGGACTGGGGTAAGATAAAGATAGCCTTGAGTTAGAAGTCTAACAATTAATAATGAAAAGGAAAGTGAGATAAATTGTGTGTGTTCTCTAGCAGCTGTGCAGAATGGGACTCCTAGGTAAGTATCTGTTACTCCAGAGTATGTTGTAACAAAAAGTTGATATATGGTGGGAGAATAGGACACCTGAAGTTTTTGTTAAGTACCTCTTTGACAAAGCTAACTATGATTTTAGAAGGGCATCTTTGCCTATTCCAGCATTGCTACTGGGAGTGAGAAATATTAGATGGATTCAGAGTTCCCACTTCACTATCAAGTGGGGAGACAGATTTTTCATGCTGTCTCAGCTTGTCCAGCTACTTAGTTGCCACCAAACAGGTCTTGTGTCCCTGAAAATTCTTCCTATCAGTTTTTTTTTTTTTTTTTTTCTGTGAGATTCTAATCTGTTTAACTTCTGTGGCCTGTAGTTTAAATGTACTCATCACTGGTGTCTTGGACTGAGCACCCAGGGGGTGATGTTCAATTCTGAGCAGAATATATGAGTTTTGAACTTCCTAAATGTATTCTGACATGTCATCTGAATTGGTAATTCCAATTGTTGGTAAGAAAATGGTGGAAAAAAGCATGGCTGGCAGAGGGATCGTGGTGTGCAATTTTTATTGCCCACTAAACTTGTATGTTTTATCGGTACATGTGCTGCACTACCTGTTCCCTTTTCTTTAGATTCAGAAAATTATTTGATTATTAAAAGCAAATCCACAGGAAGACAGAACTGCCCCAGGTACAAATCCTTCCCTGCAGAATTTCTGTAGCCAGAGGAATTTAAGCAGCTACAGTAGTAGTGAAGTGGCAAGGATTGCCAGCAAAACTTATTTGCCAAAAGGGGATTTTGTTTGGTCTTATGTCTGGCCATACTGATGGTCCTGATCTTGTTAAATGCTTTCCACTACCCAAATTATTTTGTATATATATATTTGTAATATGCAAGAGAGGGGCTTTGTGTGTCAAGGCCAGGAAAATGATTTTTCATCCCGTCAAAGCAGAATCGATAACAGGAGGATCATTAGCTACTGGCACTTGTCCTGGAACATAAATTAAAGTTGCTATTAAAAGAATGTGGCTGTAGATTAAACCTGTCTTTAGCATGAGCATCCAGTAGAACATCATGAGGAGAACACATAAATCATATTTAAGTTTTAGAATCCTTTTCCCTTATAAATTAAAGGAAATTAAGAAATCGTATTTGTTCTGTGTGATTTTTTTTTTCTCCCCTCCCACCTTCCCTAGTGCTTGTAGGTAGTGTTGGATTATTCAACTGCAAATAATTTATTGTGAATTTATCCCTAAGATTCACAGTTTCATTTATTCTTTTTTTGTTCTCATTGTTAGTGACTGACACTTGGTTACCTAACTGGTCTTTGTCTTCTCTGCTGCAACTGTCAGTGCTGGTGCTCAATTCTGCTGATGGATTTAGTGATACAAAGCTGGGCTCCAATCACCATTGTTTTCTGTAGGCAGAGGGCAAATGGTGATATCCAGGAGCCATAACGAGCTGAGGCTGGATCCAGGCCAACACTGGTAGGTGTGGATACCGGGTTCACCTGTGAGTTGCTGGTTTATGTCAGCTCTGAGCTTTTCTGGAGAGATTTTTCATTGCAGCTTCTGAGCAGCCGTGCTCTGAGGGGGTGGGGAGGTCTCCCTGCACCAGCCCCAGTGCATCCTGCAGGCTGCACATCCTGCTCTGGCTGTACCTCCTGCCATGTCTCCATGCAAGCGAGGCCTCATGGCTTAGCTGCAGGAAACCATTGGGATCATTGCAGAAATGGGAGACTGCAGTGAGTGAAATTGCTCTACACAGATCTACAGGTGCTCTAATTGGAGCTTGTGTGTTTAGAGACCATGATAACTGAAGCTAAACAAAACCAAGCAGCGTTTAAAAGAGGTAACAAAAACAAACAAGCATGTACATATCTCTTCCTAGATGCCTTCATTATGCCGATGGTTTGGAAGTGAGGCTGTAACCAATCCTCCAAAATGTCAGCCTCCTTTGTTTATACCTGCTTTCTCATCTGAATGATGGAGTCCCATCCTCTCTCATGCTTGCAGTAAAGTTAATTTGGGTTTTTTCCTGTCTTCTAAGTTGGTAATCAAAAAATACAATCATATGTTGTGCTCTTGACTAAGTTTCTTCTGCATCTACCTTTGTTGACATCAAGTGTTCATAACAAAATTTTATTCTCCTGTTTTTGTAGAGAATTGTCTAGCTGAAAACTGAACTCTGTCAGACCATGGGGAAAAGTAGCATGTATGAGCAAAACCAATCCTGGATATTAAAAAAAAAATTCCAAACTCATACCTTAACTAGTTACTAATCAGTCTGAACTACATATAGGTGGAGGTTTTGTATTTTGTGACAACATGCTTATAGTGTTCTGAACCCTTTGTCTTTGCTTGTTGTCTGGCTGAGGTGTGGCAGCAAAAGCTGTTTGCAGTCTTGCACCATGGCATGGAAGTGGCCAGACTTCAACAGGTTTTATGTATCTCTGCTGAATTCCACACTAGAGTGATGTTTTTAAAACAGTAGGTTCATGTTGATACAGGAGTTAGGTTCTGGTAAAGCAAAGGCCTGGAAGAAACATTTTTTTCTGGAAACAGTACTTGTAAAGGACTGATTGAGGAGTAGGGTACTAGTTAGGGCTTTTTAAGAATACTGAGTTAGTAAGAGCTGCCTTTTAATAAAATAAGATCAACTGTGTAAGATACATTTACAATACAGCTCTGAAGAGTGTATATGTTCCTAAATCACTGCTGACTATTTTATGCTTTTCACCCTCAGATGTGAATTTTAAGTACAAATATCGGTATTTAATACTCAGCAGTAAAAGTAAAGTGTATGTTTGGTCAATAAATCAAGGAATTATGAAAAGAATTTTGGATGGTCTGAGTTCACATATACAAAGATAACATCATTACCTTTATATGAAAAAATTGATCTTTTTGTCTACTAAAGGAAAAAGAGTAACTTCTAATCAAAACTACAATGGGATAGTAATAACAAATAAATTGGGCAGACTTATTTTGCTGTGGGTCAATTATTTGTGAAGCTATGCCACATGAAAAAAAGAAAAAAGAGTGCAACTTTCCTAGGTGTATTAATATAATACAGCACTAGGGTTGTCTCCAGTGTTCACTTCACACTTACTGACACCAGTCGTGTCTGGAAACTATTCAGTAATCATAGAATCAGACAATATCCTGGGTTGGAAAGGACCCACAGGCATCATGAAGTCCAACTCCTAATAATAGTGGTATCCAGTTTCTTTTTTTTTTTTNGGGTGATTTTTTAAAAAAAAAAAAAAAAAAAGAGATTATTCAACAGGGAACAGTAGAATTGTTCTGGAACCTAAATACTCCAGTACAGAAAATTTAACACTTAACTTTTCATGTCGTGGTAAGTGCAAGGAGGTCCTTCTCAGAGCGTGGATAAGTGTCCAGGGTAGTCTGGCCTGCCTGCAGCGTGATCTGCACTTGTGATGCAGCGTTGTGCAGATCAGCTCAGTGTGCAACCACCATGGGTTGTGTAGCAAAGGAGCTATAGGAGCCCTTTTCCAGTGGGAGTTGGAGTCCTGGCTCTTGGGCTCATGCATGGAGATGTCAGTGGGAGTTTCCTGGCACAGAAGTTTCTTTCTGGCAACACTTTTAAGGACTTTTTGTTTTCAGTCATGTAAATTGTGTGTGAGCTGCAGAAGATCAAGTGTGGTATAAAAATGGAAAAAGAGATTAATATTTTCTGCTTTGCTAAAGAATAGGTGGTGGAAATGACACACCTAGCTATTTTGTGCTATTCAGAACGGGGCTGTTATCATCTGGTTTGCATTAGAAACTGTGAATGAGACTGGTAAAATAAGTGAATAGAAGAAACTGGCATCAAAGCTAACTACTTTGCCATATCTTAAGGTAGAAATTAAAATAGCTGAACTTTTCTTATGCTTGCAAGCGTAATTACAGCCTGATTAGTGTCCTTATAGAAAACAGATTTTTGGCCTTGGGATACTTTGGATTGTGGAAGATAGGCTTCCAGAATAAAAACAACACGCTCAGGCATTTTTTAGTTTTTATCGAAGAATATGCAATAATTATTTCTTAGCTTCAAGACTTTAGGATAAAAACAGATAAAGCAGTGAGTTGAAAAAGTATTTTCTGCCCTGGCCAATGGGTTATTGTCTGCTCTTTATATTTAGCTATATACAAGCAAAGATATGGAGAGAACTCTTCCCCACCTCCCCACCAAAAGCTTTGAAGGGTGCTGTTCTTTGATTCTGAGTGGGCTAGAAAAAGAGTATTGCTCAGCTTCAAGCCTTGGCTGTCATCTCTTTTAGCATGTATGGAAATATTCCCCAGCTTCCAGGAACAGACCTGTGAAATCTGTGAGATGAAGACTGCTTTTTAACAAATGTAGTCCTGGTATTGGTTTGTGTACTTATTAAGTTACATTTTGAGTATAAGTTCTTTGTTTGCAAAGTGCAGAACATAATTTGTTGCTAAACAAATTATAAGCTAATGTAGGCTCTTTTCTTTTGCAAGAAGTCATCTATGATGCTCTTATTTATTTATTTTTATATCAAATACCATCTGTATTCTTTATTACAATACTGTAGTTTTAGCAATTAGCGCTACATTGAGAGAGCTGTACCACATATGTTAATAATTTCTTTACTAGTTGGCATTGATCTTTTGTTCCATGCTGTTAGTTCTGAAATCTGGAACTCTGTAGCTTACCTCTAAATTACTGATCCTTGAGCCGTGAAATATATTTCAGGTTGTTTTGATATTACATAGATTAAGCTTAGGATATTTTAAACCCCACAATGCTGTGTGTGTTGATTTATTTATTATTTAAATACCATACAGCTTACCTGAGGTAGTGCAGTTTGTTCAAATGCAGAAGACATTTGCAGTGCCTCCTGTTCTGTCTTTCTGGAAGTTTCTGCTCCTTGAATAATTACTGTGGGTTCATTCATTGTAATCCTTATGCAAGTAACTTCTGGATGAATTGGTGTGTTTTGTAGTCAGAGTCCTTTGTTTGCTGGATCTGCCTGAGGGAGAGGGTATTAGACTTTTTGAACAGGAGGATGTCTCATGAATTATCCACCAATGGTTTCCTCTGACCAAGGAAGAAGTGATACTAAATATGGAGAGGGGTTTGCTATCATCTCTGTTCTACTCTGACTTGACTGTAAAGTCAACTGGAGCTAATTCTATTAGTGTAATAGAATTACAAATTAATTCTTAACTCTTAATAATTAACTCTTGCAAATTAATCTGAACTGGTTAGAAAAATTAGATGACTCAGAAAGTATCTGATTTACTCATTCCCACTTCTATAACACTGAAGATAATGGCTAGTTAAGGGCACTCCCAGAACTACCATTTCCATGTTGTTTGGCTTGGCTGTATCGAATGCATACAAAAACAAAACAAAAACAACTTTGTGTGATCAGAAGCACAGAGGTACTACTTCTTCCTTGGTGTCCTGTCATGCCTCTCGTTACCATGTTCTGAATGTGCCCACACAACACTTCAAGGCAGAAGGAAGCTTGTTCTGTTTGTGGTTCAAGCTGGCTGGCAGGGAGCCAGCTCCCATCTGAAGGCAGTGCGACTTTTCAGTTCAATGCAGTGTCAGACTTAAGTTAACACAATTCTGCTCTGTCTACAAGTCTTATTTTTTCCCCTGGGTTTGTTGGGCAGCTTGGAGCTAAGGAGGTATGACCTTTTCTGCAATAGATGACATAGCTGTATGCTTTATCACATATGCCTTTTTTTTCTTTGGCAAGCAATGAATTGAGATTCTTCTTGGAAAATTTAAGGCTCTTCACTCTTTCTGCTCTACCTACATGCCCAAACCCATTTGCTGTTTGGAATTTTTAACAACAACAGTTAATGGTTTTGGCTTTTTTTGTGTTCAGTTGCTCTGTTACTGCAGCACTTAAAAAATGGGGTGTGGAAAAAAACCCAAGTAAAGAATTTACAATTTAGAAAATTTGTAGCGGACTTTAAAATTGGTAAATCTAACTCAGAGACTTTATATCTGTGTCGTGACAATTTAATTCACATTCCACTTGCAAGCTAGGCACCCAGAAAACAGGGGAGGTGACTGTGAGAAGTTATGTATGTGACTTGTTAATTATAGAGGAGTGAAGGGGGAGTACTGCCCTCAAACTTTGGCTGGAAACCTCAACCCCGTTGCTCTCTTCTCTATAACCCTCAGTGTTACTAAAGTGAGAACTTACCTGTAGATGGCCTCTCCCTGAGCCAGCCTCTCCAGCTATAAATAAGTGTGTAATAAAAGCACAGGACTGAACATGAGATGTTGGAAAAGGACAGAGCATCAACAACAGTCTGGGGAGTGAAACTGAAACGCAGCAGCTTCCAGCGCTGGCTGATGAGCCTGTGCACGTAATGCAACCAAGTCCAAGCATCAAGTGACAGACCAGTAGTGGCTGGGAAAACAGGGAGGGGAAGCAGCAATTTGAAGTACCTGTGGTTAGCTTGAGCTCTGCAAGGGCCATCGTTCAAACATGTTTTTCTGCTCTGCATGAAAATTTTGGGTCTGTGGATTGGCTGCACTCTTTCCGTATTTATCAGAAAGTACCACTAGTTGCACGAACTGAGTTGGTGGCAGGTCACCTAATTCGTTTGACCTTTCAACTGGAATAGCAAAAGAAGCCAAAGTCACATTTTGCTTACTTTTTTTATTACCCCTCTCTAAGGCAATCGCAGTACTCTTGAGAATACAAACAGAATTCATTTTTATCAGCAACACTAATTTTATGCTGGTTTCAGAAGCTTGGAAGTGATTATCAGAAACTGGAGGCTGATTCTTTTGAAAGAAGGCGTGATGAAGTCACGAGGGTGCAGGCATTAATCACATCTGCTTGCTGTCAAGCAGGTTCTATGTTCCCTGGATAATCAGAAACCTTGGCCGCTGCTTTGTCTCTTAGCAAGGCTAGCTATGCTTTTACAACTAGAGAAGAGAGAAACTACTTTTTTCTTTTCTCAAGGTTCATTTAGATAGCTCTGGTAATTTCTATACATCTGTTAGCTGGGGCTGAAAATCGTTCATTAATTGGCAATGTTCTCTGTAGCAAGGAAATATGATCCCAGTTGTAAGATTAAAGTGTGACCTGTTCCTTTTTAGCGCCAGACCTATATTTCAATATTTGTAGTAATTTGTTTGAAGGGCTTGGCCTGGACACCCATTAAAATGCATTTTTTTAACACTTGCTCCAAAACCTGATAACAGTTTCTTTTTTGAAATGTGCAAGGCTGTGATTTACAGCCCCTCTCTCCAGCTCTGGGTGGCACTGTCAAGACCTATGGCTGCTTCAGCACGTGGGTGGGTTGGCAGGTGTGATAGCAGTGCCTGGACCGTGTGTTTAGATTCTACAACAGTTTCTTGTCTATCAAAGATGGTGTTGACCCTGAGTTTCATTATCTAACAGGGTTTTTTTGTGTGTGTATTGCTTCAATTTTAACACTTTTAACTTTGGATTCTGAAAGGTGTGTTGTTAATTACTTTAAGGAAATCTACTTGAGATCAGAGGTTACTATGTAGTCATTCTTTTAATTGGTTACGTATTTTTAGTTTCTCTTTTGTCGTCGTGGTTGGAGGAATAGAGCTGATGTGTGTGCAGGATCAGCCTCTTTGGTTCCTCACTGTGTGCATAAGAACTCAGGGGAGTTGCAGATTTAGCAGTTTGTTCTGCTTAGTTGGAAGATGTGATGTTAACCATGATAGTTATACATATAACTTCTGCCTGTTCTCCACATCAGGGAAGAAGATAAGCTATGGATTTTGGTTCTTTGGCTTCAGCTGGGGCTGGATTAGAGGACAGGGAAATCGAAGATTATCTTGTTCTTTGCTATTGTTTTTCTCTCACTCGTCCTGGTGATTGTTTCAAACCTGTGTGTGTCAGTCCCAAGACCAAGTCTTCAGTGATCTTGACTTTGCAGCTGTTTTATGACTTAAGTTTAAAACTTTTTGATTCAACCTTCTTTAAAAGTTTTTGTGGGTGAAGGAGTTATTTATCATATCTTTCAGAATTCGATACTATTTGGTTTTGTAGCTTAATTGGAATGAGTGTTGCCATCTTTTGCAGAATTTAGTATGTCTTTTTTATTGGAGATTATGGAATGCATTTTATGGGTGGAGAAGAGGAAGCTGCAGGGCAGTACATTTCATTTTTTCTGCCACCAAGTCAGAGGACCTCATTTCCCAGACACAGGGCTCTATTACCATTCTTCATCTACCCTTTTTAATAATTGCATGGCTACCACCTCAGTTTGGTTTGGAAGACTTCACCAGAAATTGGCAGTTCCAGGAGGGATGCTCTTTCCTGTCTGTCTGCCAAGGGCTTGTCCTCACATGTAAACCTCTGGCATACTGTTTGCCAGGTTTGATGCTGGATTGGAAAGGGCCTTTCTACTGTGACCTGGATTTGCTCTGTCTGTGGCATTTCAAATTTGTATTTACTTTCCAAAGTACTCAGTCATTTCAGTCAGATTTTGATGAAAAATCAATCTGAATTCCTGTTCAAGACATGTAGCTTACTTATATGCAGGCTTTAGTCTCCTCTCTAAACTTTACAAGAAGCTTAAAAATATAGAAATTTCCTTAGATGATGATATTATGATTATTAGTGGTGGTAGGTGATATGTTGTACAAAATTTTAAGCACTGCAAAGAGTAAAGGACAATACAGATTGTTTCTGATTGTGACAGAAAATGCATGTGATATAATCAGAAAAAATATATGCAATTGATGATTATGTGACTACTAAAAGAAAACAGGAAAATATGAAAAGAAAAATTAGGTAAATAAGGATCATTTTAAAAAACACTGACAGGAACCTAACTTATCAGGATGGAAAATCATACATAACTTCAGAGAATGTTTCAAGGAGGTTTTTCGGAGTATCTGCAGAATGAATATAAATATGTATTCTGTGCCAGAGGAATGTTTTCCTGGTGCCAGGTAATTTTTTTGTTGACCTAACTGATTTTTTTTTTTAATCCTTCTAACCTAGATGAGATTAAGAAAAGCCACAAAACCTCTTGACTTTGTTTTCAATATGTTTTTTTTTTTTTCTAACTCTGTCTATTGACATCCCTGTCTTATTTTGGTTCTGAAACTCTGATGTTTTCTAGTCATGTCATTGAACTAAATAATATATTTAGGCTTACTGCAAGATTTAGGATCAAAGGAGAAGTTTACAAGAGCCCAGTTTTCCAGTATTACAGGTGACTCTTATACTTGTGATACTTGTTTTTCCTCACTTCTGTGTCTCTCTTCTCTGCAATGAAGAGTATAAATCCCACCTTTATTGCATTTTTTTTTTCTTCCTTTTAAATCAAGCATGTCTGCTGTGCGCACCAGGAGAAAGGCATCGTGTGTCTTTGTGTGAAAAGTGTGTGATATGGATCCCTATCAGTGATGAAATCTGTCGTTCAGGCCACCCTTACATGAGTTATTGGAGGATATTAAAGGAACTGATTTGCTGCTCTGTGAAACAGCTTTGGGATAGACCAGAACACAGACACTGAATTTCAGGACTGTTTGCTAAGGGGACACAGGGATGGAGGCTGGAAGTCATTATAGAGTCATAAGTGGTGGAGTTAGAAGGAACCTTGAAAGATCATCTAGTCCAATCCTGCTGCTGTGGACAGGAGCATCTTCCACTAGACCAGGTTGCTGAAACATATCCAGCCTGACCTTGATAACTTCCAGTGATGGAGCACCCAGAGCTTCTCTGGGCAACCTGTTCTGGGGTTTCACCACCCTCATGACAACAGATTTGTTCCTTATGTCCAGTTTAAATCTTTTGATTTATAACCATTGCCTCCTGCCCTGTCACTGCAGATCTTGGTAAGAAGTCTCTCTCTGTCTTTATTACAGCCCTCTTTATATATTGAAAGGTCAAAATGTTGGTGTCCAGTGTAGCTTCTGTATGGACTTTGCTGTCTGGGTCAGTGATTATTGTTTTGTTTATTGCCAACACAGCCCTGTAAGTATATTATATTTCTACTGTTTCTTCAGCTTGTCCCCACTTTTGTATTGTTTCTGCTCCCCTAACCATCCTGTCTTGCCTCTGCAGGCTGTCTGTGCATGTCTGCTCTGTGCTGTTCAGTCCTGACCTGGGCTCCTGAAGCCTGGCTGTCCCGTCTCCTCACTGCCCTTCCTTCCCTTCTGTTCCTGCTAATCCTTAATTCATTACACTTGATAATCTGACTTTTATCCCTTTTTTTTCCTTCAGTAATGCAATGTCCTTAAGTTGTTTTTTCACAGGCCAATCTTTGCATTTCTTTTCTGTTTAAGTTTTGGGTTCTTGTTGAAGTTTCTTTCCTCCTCCTTCCCTTCCTTTTATCTCAGGTCTAATGGACTAGCAGATCCTGATTATTATTGTTCCCTTCCTCTCTTGTGCTTTCCCTCCTGAGCCTTACATGGCTGCGATGGTTTCTTTAGCCAAAAGAATCTGATTTTCAGGTCAAATGAACCCATCTTGTTGGAATATGTAGTTCTCTGCTCATGGCTTTTTTTTTTTTTAAGAGATACCGCCTTACTGATTTTTGTCCCTCTACATAGCTTCCTATCCCTCTTCTTTTCTTCCTTTTCCCGCAGGCAGCTTTTTTCTCTCTTTGGGTGTCTCAAGAGAGAGTCGCTGCTAATGCAGGAAAGCCCCTGCCTGCCATTCTCAGTCCTTTCTTGCTTTCATCCTCAGTACAGCTGAATCTACGGGCTGACTTCACTGGTTATGGCCTGAGGGAGTGTGCTCTGCACCGTCCATGTCAGCGAGCCAGCCAACTGTTGCTGTTGAAAGATGTGATTTATAATAGGTATATTTGTCTCATAGCATTTGACTTTGGCCTAAAGAGAGAGCTAAGTGGAGAAAGTATAGACCTTAGCTGAAATACAACGTGCAGCTGTTCTCCAAACGTACTGTGTTTATGATCCAGAATAATTCAACTAAAACGATCTGGAAACCTTCAGAGATAAAATGTGTCATTTAGTGGTAATACTTCTTATTTTCTGAAGCAGTAGTAAGCTTGCACTCTTTCACTTTTTGATAGGTGAACCAGCTGGAGCTTGGAGTCTTGGAAGGGCTGGTTTGTAAGAACAAAAGATCTCAGTTAATTTGGACAGGCTATATTTGCTCCAAGAGCTGGGCCATACACCTGGTGGATGACAACTTTTCCAAAGCAGCCAGAGTATGGCTGGAAAACACTTCATTCCACCCTGTCGAGTAATAGAGATTTACTGACAGGGGAAAAAATTCAGCATGATAGATACCACTCAAGATCACTCTGGACATTTTTGTTTTCACCAGCAAATGATGAGGGATCAGCTCATAGTGCAAGGACCGGAATGTGGCCAGGACCATGGAGATAGCTAGACAAGTTACTTATGTGCCTGAGACGCTTGGCCTGAGCCTGATGTTGTTTTTTTTTCTCTGTAACCTCTCCAGAGTGGAACTGACATGCTTCTTAGTAGTAGTGCACTGTAACAGTGATATGTAAAGGAGATAAATAACATTTGTGCTCCCTTCCCTTAACACATATATTCAATGCAAAATGTCAAAATATGTGGCTAATAAATGGTGCAAAGTTTCTGTGAAGAATGCCAGTAGGTTTTCTGTGTTCTCATTTCCACTTAAAAGTTATTTCTAATACTCCAAACAGAACGTATTGTACATGGCACTAGTTTTCTGTGTGTTTACTAGAGAACTTGAGGATAGTATCTGTTTATTAACTCTCTGTCAGCTTCAATCAGATGTGCTGAATTTTAACCCTAGAACACTTTGACTAATGTGGAAGATTATGATCTCTGGCCTGTGCTCCGGAACAGAGGGAAATCGAAATGGCAGACTCATAAAAATATTGTGTCAGTCAATATTTGTCTTTACACAAACATACTGAGGTTGGAAAGTGTTGTAGGTGTTCACTTCTAGGAGGTGTCTAGTAATTATGTGGGAGTAGATTTTGCTTTTCCTTTTCCAGCTTGGCTCAAGATGCTGCCTAACGAGGTTATCTGTGTGCTTGCTGCCACTAGCAGGGCAGTCCTAGTTCTGGCTGTGTGCTGGGTCTTCCTCTGTTGAAGGTGACCTGATTCACCCCTAAATGAGAACAATTTTCTGTTGCTGAGAGGAGTGAACTGGCTTGCAAAGCATCACAGTGAACTCTGAGGAGCGGACAAAGAAAGGTGGAGTGGATCCATCTACTCTGTCAGCAGTACACTCTTTGCTTAGCTCAGCCTCCTTGGGTGACATAGCAAATGCCACTTGGTTGGTGTAGCAAGTGTAGGTGAAATTCAGAGCAGCAATAGGAAGATGCTCGGTGCCCAATCCTTCCCCTGTTGCCAGAGACAATGGAATGTGTCAGAAAATAGTCTTGAGTAGTCTTCACAATGGTACAGTGTGAGCAAGACCCTGTGTTTGGCCATGACCTTGGTCCAGGCAGTGACTGAACTGTCCAGCTGCAAGTTCCCTGAACTGCACTTGCCACAAGAGGCTGCAGTTCAAGTGGCTGAAAACAGAGCCTGATCGTGTGAGGTGTCAGACAGCCTTGATAGTCGGCAGGGCCATCCCTCCAGCTCCGGCGGCTCTGCTGGTGCGCAGCTCAGGCAGAAAGGGGTCGGGCATTAGGGGAAGGGAGGGAGAAGTGAGGAGAGGAAAAGATAGAAGTGTGGCAGGGAAATAAGTAAAACCAAATGGTGAAAAAGAGAACTGGAGTAGAAAAAAACCCTTGTATGAGTTTTATGTTGCCATAAGATTTTGTAAGGACAATGTAGTAAAAAAATTATAAGAAAAGGTAATTACTTGGATTCCCAAAACTCTGGTCTGATTGCCCTGCGCTGCAGTGCTTGGTGGATTCTCCTTCATATTTCACTGAAAACATTTTGGATGGTCAGCTGTAGATTTGTCTTTGGTGTGAGGTGGTAGGGAGGGTCATACTACCTGTGTGACAGCTGGCAGGAGCACTCACACTGTCGCTCCTCAAGCCCTACTTTAGGCAGGAGACAATACTAGAATTATGCCTGACCTTGTTGCTTGCTTGTTCTGTGGGCTGCCATGGGAGCTGGGCATTTGGGACGTCTTTTCTTTCTCCTTCTGGGGTTGCTTTGTTCATCCACTGGCTGTAGGAGGGAGCAAGGAGAAGGGTGCATATTTTTAAATGTGGTAGAATAGGATGTGAGGTGAGAGGATTTGTGAGGTACCAGTCTGACCTGAACAAAGATTTGAGGTCCAGCAGTTGGCTTTTGGGGGAGCCATTTTTCATGGAAGTCTTCTGAGAGGTCTTGCATCTACATTAGTGTTCTAGTCCCTGGCTGCTTAGCTGAAGCAAACCTCTTACTACAGTTTTAACTTGCATTTCTAATCACAGCCCTTGAATCACAGACACTAGATTCCTCGCCTGTAAAGCTAAACAAAAATGTGTTCTTTTTCTACCAATGGATGTTCACACCACAAGACCAAACTAGAAATAGAATGAAGTGAAACACCCCAAAATGTATATGGTATAGTTATGGACATTGTGTATTTATTGTAGGGGAAAAGTTTTAATACAGAAAATTAGCCTGTGTATATTTCCTGTTCGCTAATTTTCAGTGGCTTGATGTCCTCCTCATTTCCAGGGTGTGTGGCTATAGTTACAGATGGTGAAACTTAGACTGGGGAACAGCCTGTGGAAGAAGGGCTGCTGGTAGAGGAGGTCCATTTCTGTGTGAAATGCTGATTCCAAGTGGATCCACAGGGACTGGCAGATTTCCACAGCCTGAGCTGGGTGCTATGTGATCCCTGTGCCAGACAAGTGAGAGTGTCGCCATGTTAGTGTGTGTTTATACCAGCATTCCAGTTTTGACTTTGTTATTTATAATTTGATTGAATTGCTATAATTATTACTCACTCTTAGGCCAATAGCTCTTGCACCAGATGGCAAAAGTGACCATACTATGACTCTGCTTTGCCTTGTTTAAGAGTTCTCAGCATCCAACTGTGCCTGCAAAAAAATGTAATCCACTTACTACTGAGCACTTCTGGGGGTTTGACTGCTTTATTGAGGTACTTTGGTAAGAATAAAGTTCCAAAAAATCCAACTGGATTTTTTTAATCTGCATGTACTATTGCCATATGAACTTGCAGTGCAGCTAAGCTTGATCTGTGGATGCATTACAGAAACTCATGTCAGATATTTTGAGTGTATGCACACTCACCCAAGATCTGGCCTTAGTTTCATTAACATGTGAAAACAGAACAAATTTTGTTCCTGGTGTGTAAATGGATGAATTACAAAAAAGTTAATTTGATTCCAGTGCCTGGGAATATTCGTTGGTACTGTTTAATCAGCTTGTGCAGATAGTGTTGGTGGCTTCTATTAGATCACTTACAACTAGATAAAAATGTTGGAACAAATGATAATTATGTTCCAATGGCAATAAAATTGCAAGTGGTACTGATGGTACTTTCATGTAATAAGGTACTATTTGTGTACTAATTAATTTGGGCCCCATGCCAACCTATAGCTGTCTGATTTTAGGTCCATTTTTAAAAGATTGGTGTGTGCAATAGGTTGGTGTGGCGTGTGCATGTGTGGCATTTGTGCTCTGCAAAATCTTCTAATGGGAATGGGTTCAGGGTGTGACTGAATTCTCTGTCAAAGGTTAGTGGTGTCTTTAAATGAAACCAGACTGTAGCCTGTAGTTAGATCCCCATAGTTCTAAATAACTAGCCAGGGAGTATATACCAGAAAAGCTAATCTTCTGGATAGGTTTCACAGGATTAACCCATTTGTGTGAAAATTAAAAATCAGGTTATTTTTATTCTTTATTGAAGTACATGAAAATCCATGGTCAAATTTGCACTGTATCAACTTGGTTATGGTAGGAGGAGCTTTGTGGACAATATGTTTTTTAGAGCTGTCCCATTAGGAGCTGCAGGGAGTCTGGTCTGAGATGCTTATAAGTTTGTGCATGAGGACTCTGCTGGGCTTTCCCTTAAGCTGGCTAGAAGGGTGTGAAGAAGCTTTGGGTGTCAGCACCTTATGGGAACAGAGCTCATTGCAGGAGGGAGATGCTGGAGATGTCCCCTTAGCAGGAGGGGTGTTGTAAAAGGAAGAATGGGGTGAAGTAGGACATTTTGGTACAGCAGCAGGAGCAGATGTCAGAAGAGAGGTGTAATCTCTCACTGTATTTACATGAGCACAGCTTTTGCCGAGCTGGATATGCCCTCTGCTATCTGTATGTGTTGATTTTGTTGAAAAACCAGGGAGAAGAAATTATAATGCTCTTAGTTGTACTCTGAGGCCATGATTCACTTTTCAGTCTGTTGTCAGAGCTGCTTTGAAGCAGTTTCCACAACAGTATTTAAAGATAAAATTGATCAAGATTTCTACTAAAAAAGTGTAACAAATTTTGCTGCTTAATTGAATAAAATCCACTCAGGTATGCATTTGAACCAGTAAAATATTATATTAAATTTTTATATCTGTGCTGAGTCTGTCTGAAGAGCAGACGTGGGTACAGAATACTGTCACTAAGCTCTGCCTTCAGGGACCACAGTTGCACATTTTGGAGCTGTCTCCAGGCCACCATTGCAATCAATATTTACTGTAATCACAAATGAAATGAGGGAGTCTTAAAGTGGTGGGTGCATTTAATAAGATGTTATAATAACATACCAATGAATTGAGGATTAATCGAAACTTTTTAAACTGGTGCTGAATTGATTTAGTGATTTGCATTTAGCTTAGTATTGTATGCCTGTTGACAATAATTTATTAAAAAAATTGCATTGCAATTTCCTCTTAATTGCACATGGTATGCTTCAGGGTGGCAGGGAAGATATTAAAATATGAGTAACAGATGTGATGTTTGCTAATGGAGCATCACATCCTGTATATTTTCCTCATCCTGTTATTTATTTATCTTTTAGAAAGAGAAAATCCACTTCTTCCTATGAAGTATCTGCTTTTTTTTTTTTTTTTTTCCCCAGAGGGCTGAACTAGTCATCTTTTCTCATAAATCAGTTAGTGGAGAACAGCCAAGTATAGTGGTTACGTACCATAACATTATTATTACTGTAGGGTTATTAAGTCTCAATTTGGCCTTCAGAATTTTAGATGTGCACCACTGTTGGGGATCTGAGATAAAGACGCCTGGAGAGAGTAAAAATTTTTGCATTCATGTCTGTGAACTCTAAGAAATCCTTTATAGCTGTATTCTGCCAGATGTGTTCTGTTCCAGATGTGGCCAGGTAAAGTTGCTCTTGTCCTAGGTTAACTCTAGGGAAATTCTCTTTTCAAGGGCACTGTTCTTATATTGACCAGCTTTGACAACGTGTGCAGATCTATATGTTCTGTGTCCCGTTGCTGCTGATGCTCTTGCTTTTCCTTCTCAGTGCAGACGCTGTCTCTCTTTTGTGCCATGGGATGATGCAGTACCTGAAGGAAGCCAGAGGTCTTAGGGTTTCTTTAAAAGCAGATACAATTTTGGAGATCTGGTGATGGGGAGGTACTAACCATGCTTCTCAGGCACGTCTCTTGCAGCCTCTTACCCTTTCCCTTGAGAAGAGCGGTGTCTTGATTAAAGACTTGAAAGAAATTGTTACTTTAACTCATTGTTAATTCAACTTGGATTAGATTTCTTCTGAGATAAATTGCGTGTCTTTGCCTACAAGTATGACAAACTTGAGATTTTTGAAGGGTTTTCCCCCCCTTTATTTAAGTAAAAGGAGAAAAAACCCGCAACCTCCAACACGTCTCTCAATTAATCATTAGTAATTATTGATTATTACCAGTAACTGTTGTCTGTGCATTTACTTCTTTGCTCACATGTCAGAAAGCTTGAAAGAAAACTGTTTAAAAAAACTTTGATATGAGAGAAAATTACTTTGCGAAAAGCATAGGAGCTTTAAGCTATTTTGGTTTCAGTTTACTGTTAGTTTTCTCTGTAGGTCTATTGAGAAATAAAATGTCCTCTAAGACACAGAGCTAGTCATGTTGTGATGAAATAATATCCTTTAAAGTCTTTTTAATATTCTAATATAGCAGTTGTCTTTACTGCTTCTGCTGGTACTTAGAACTATAGCTCAGTGTCTTCAGTTGGTGAGAACCTGGTGTTCCTATTTTGTGAAAAGTAATCTCAGTCTGTTGCAGATCAACTTCATGGTCCATGTAACTTCTTGCTAAGAACACATACTTAAAATATTTTTAATAGTTTCAGTTAGCTATTCCTGTGTGTTTCCATGGAGACAAAATGGAGCTTTTGAAAGTCTTTTTCTTGAAGAAATGCTGCAAAGTTTTGTGCTCTCTTTTGTTAATAATTCTGATTAATTCCTGTTAATTTCTAAGACATCTTATTAGTTTTCTGATTTATTTCCTTCCAAGTTGTACTGTTCAAATTATCATAACCAATTTCTTTACCATCCCCTAATGATCTGTTTTGACTCCAAACAATACATATTGCATGAAATATGGGTACTAGAAAAATGGCTTTATGCAATAGATGTTGGGGAAACTGTCACCAGAAAGATAGTTGGTACCCCTGCAAATGAGAAATAACAGGGTGCTACTTTTCCATTACAGTGATCATCCACATAATCCTGCATGAACTGGATAGGAATGCTCTGTGCTGAGACTAATATCCTGTCTCAGAATAGTCATTGTTTGATGGGATGCATCACAAATGGTAGGACAGATTGATGTTTAATATTGCCTTTATCTACCCGCGTGACCTCTGCGTAGCCTAGGAGTGGTGGAGTTATGCAGAAAGATGGAAAGGTGTGCTGTGTTACCAATAGATTTTTGCAAGGAACAGCCTTTAGAGCATTAAAACGGAACCTAAACTGGATTTCTGTTGTTTGCATTACAGCTTTGCTGTATTGATAGAGAGTGTAATACAGAGTATAACATCCCAAGTGAGGCTGTGGAGACTCCATCCTTGGGGATACTCAAAAGCTGCTTGGAAACTATTGTGGCCCAGCTTAAATAGGGTTTTGGACCAGATGACCTGTAGAGGTCCCTCCCAACCTCAGCCCTTCTGTGATTCTGTGATATCTTTGCCAGTGCAGTTGCCTCTTAAATGAAAGGAATAAAGCTGCTATATTGGTTAGGTACTCCTAGTGTAGACCTGACCTGTAATCATTTTGTGCATGGTTTACTATACTGTACTTTTTTTGTCTGTATGGCATTGCATCAACTCCTTTTTCCCAACAAGACTTTAGGCACAGAATGAGGGGACTGTATAGTAAGTTGCATTTTGGTTGTCTGTGCATTCACTGCTCTGAGATTTAACAGACCTTCTTGTTCTGACATCTGGAAATTTTGTGACTGCTGGCATCCAGGAGAGCTTAAAAACCTAAAAATATGAAAGTGCCTATAGGTGAAAAATACTGAGGAATTTTTATTCTGTGTTGTACTTTTGGTGGTGAAAAAAGTATTTCTGGATATTTTTTCTGGCAGGTGTGTGACAAGTGTAATCCATTAATGTGAAAACCAGTAGCATTTGTATACAGCTGATAACAACGTTCCAAAACCAAGATTGCTGGCCTCTGACAAAATAAAACAACAGAAATATCTGTTTGCTACTTTCCATTTTGACAAATCGACAAATTTGACTTCATTTAAGTGAAGTGCTTCTCAACCCTACCCTCCTGCATCGATAAACTTCAGTAGTTGAGCCTTGCCAAGGTGAACTTTTGTAGTGTTCTTAAAGTCCTAAGTAAAGTTGTTCCTAAACTGGCCCGCTTTTTTTGGAAATGAACAATGAAAATGAAGATGTATAGGTAGTAGTTAGATGAGACCTTAAAACAGAGTTTATTGTAGGAGCAAACTGTCCTTGAAAAGTCCAGCTGCTTTTCTCATAAAACCTTCTGCAGGCTTTTCTGGGTGTGGGCAGTGAACAAGTTGTGAATCTTTGATGTTTGTGGCCTTGATGCCTGGCTCAGTGTAATGCTGTCTGGAAGAGTAATGAGAGGGGCTACAGTTCTTCGACCCAGATCCTGACCCCTCTTTAGCCTGCCAGCGGGGGGACTCGCCACTTCTGCAAGTTGTATCCGACTGGTAAACACCTCCAGGGTAGATGGCAAAGAGGTTCAAGGAAGGGACCTGACTGCAGGCACTTCCTAGGCAATTTTTCCTTGATTGCCATGCCTCTCGCTTTGTTTTTAAAATCAGTCTGTTTTGTGCTGCATGAAACATTCGGTGTGTGTTGTTTTAGGGACTGCTGTGTTCAGTACAATCTCGTGTACGATAAGCACGGAGCTCGCTGCTGAGCAAGGCACGTGTGTAGCTGTTCAGAAGCAGCCTGTGCAATACACACAGAGACAGAGAAAAGTGTATTTTGTCTTAGGACATCCAGGAATTGCTTGTCTAGCTGACTTCAATGAAAACAGTTTTCTACTGGAAACATTCAGTTCAAGGTACCGTGGATTTCTGAGTTTCATAGACAATCTGTGGGTTTTTTGAAACTCGTCTGAGGTGAAACTGAACTCTGAATTGCATCATGCACTTCAGAGCTAATGTGAGTAGCATTTGTTGTGTTTTTATATTCACAAAATAAGACACCTAAATTAACTGTTAACCCCTGATCTGGGACACGCCTTGGTTATGAACTGCTGGGCGAACAACCCAGCCATTTCACTCTCCCTAGAGCCAGTACTGGTCGTCTTTTCCTAGACTGTTTTTCTTCATACTTGCTTAACAATTTGTTTTTGTGTTTTTATCATACAAAGGAAAAAGCTAAATTTACGTAATCGTTCTGCAACTGTATAGTCAAAATAGGACTTCATTTAGATGTTTTCAAATAAAAGTTTTCTAGTCTTTGGCACTGCTTTTATAAAACAAAAGCATGTTGAAATGAATAAAGTGATTTTTGAGGGAAAATAGGGTAAAAGAAAAGTTTTCAAACCCCCAAATCTTTGTATATAAAAATTATTTTCATTGAATCTTTTGTAATGCCATGTGTCAAAAATTGCCATTTAGCACAAAAGTAATCTGATTTTGTGGCCTTCGAGGAAAAAACTGTTCATAATTGTGAAATATTAAAAAAATTAGTAGAGCTTGTGAATATGAATGGGATAGTATAATAGTGTATTGCAGTAAAATTTTGTTGATGCAATGAATGAATAAAAACTTGATTGGATAATGGCTGATCAACATGTTGGATCTGGCATATCTAGAAGTGGGTGCTTGAACCAGCAGGATTGTGAGGGTTTACTCCTCTTTGTACTTCCAGTGAAGGTATTTTAACCCTCCAAATGTGCAAAATATCCTCAAGTGAGAATTATGTCATTTTATGTTCAAAGTAGCAACTTTTAAATTCTTCCTGAATTTATAGGGCTAAAAAGTAGAAAAGGTTGGGATCAAAGTTTCCATGAAGCTTTTTAATGAAACAGGAAAGGATCAATAATTTGGAAATAACCAAAATTACCTTCCTAGTATAAAGGCTTGGAGTTTTCTTCTGCACACGTATTTATTTTTCACTATTAATCATTAACTTAAAAGTCTGCCTATGCTTTCAAAGTATGTCTTGAAGGTTTGTGCATGAAGGAATACAAACACAGGTTTTCCAAAATGAAAAGTAATTAAGATAAATGTTCAGAGAGGAGCCAAATATTCGAATTTGGCTTTGGTTGTGTTACTACTGTCTCGGGACCTGTGGTGTAGTTCCTTTATGTAATAAATTATTCTGCCTAATGTGTTTAATTTTTAAAGACTCATAGAATATTCTGAGTTGGAAAGGACCCACTAATCATAATATTTGAGCAATAGTGTTTAAGCACTCATTAATAAAATGAAAATAGTTGTAAAGATGGTCCTTAGTAACAGTTTAAGTAACAGTTCATTAGTAGTGGGTCCTGCTGAGTTGCCAAATACAACTCCTCTAGGTACTGAGTTGTGGGTAGGACCATGGTGTACTGGGGAGGTGTGACTGACATGCACACACATATTCCCAGGCTGGTTTTCCTATATCTATTTCAGGGACTGATGGGTTGGAAACATTGGTGACTTGAGCTTCACCCCGAGTTTAGATTTGTTGGGATGTGATCAGATTCATGCCTGTCCTGCTATTGATACCTATGCTAACCAACATAAAACTAAATTGGTATGTCTGCAGCATAGATAAGAAAATTTGGTGAAATGCTGCCCTAACAAAATTGACCAAGGATTTCCACTGGCAAATGGTTTGTAGCAGCAAATGAAAAGAGGAGAAAGGAGCAGTTTTTTCAGATCTATTTACAAGAAGTTCCACAATAACCATAGCCACAGAACTGTGTGGGCATTTCCTTGTGTAAACAAGCCCTGTCCTCTGTTTGAAGAGGATAAGTGTGCGGTCTTTTGCTACGTTAGTGAGACTTTGGCCATAGAATGTTGCAGATAAGGAACTATGTTTACCCTGTATCTTAGATTTGCCTTGTGAATTTTGAGTCACATCTCAGTTTACGGGTATTTAGGGAGTGAGGGAATAGCAGCATTTGGTTTATAATTCAAAGTGAAGTGATTTCTTTACTGCTTGTTAATTGTGTATGTTCACATAAAGGGACTGGAAAAGTTATGTTGACAGGAGCTTGGAGTAACTTTACTATACCTGGAGTCATGGGCGTTGAATGTACAAATGTGATTAGAAGAACTGAGTCACTGGTTAAAGGAGTTCACCTTAAAAAAAAAAAAAAAGAGGAGATTCTCTTATAGAATGAGGTTAAACATTTGGGTTTCTAGCTGATGACATTTTTGGGTCTAAACTGCTATTCTGTTTCACAGAACGTAAACATTCATTATCTTCCTGGTGCACAAAATACCTGTGTGCCCACTCTGTGGTTCATGGGAAAATCATTTTACCAGGAACTTGTAGTTTGGCCAGTACTTATCTGTACAAAATGGAGCATCTTGCAACATTACTCATTTTGAAGACATTTAGTGAGAAAACTAGGAAAATATTTCTAAAACTTTGCATTTGAAGTCATGTGGAATTTCCTGTATGAAAAAAATCTACTGTAGTCTTGGCACACACAGACATGAATATTTTAAGTTTTTGTTTCTATTCTACTAAAGTGCACTTCCCAACTGCCAAAATATTTTTTGCTTTCCAGTTTCCTTTAAGGGCATGAGTGTTCTTCTAATCATGAGCTGGCTGCTCACAGCATTCTTTAAAACACTTGCTCAGCTGCTTCCTAACTCAGGATCAATAACTTCATAGATAATTAAACTAACCATCTCTTAAAAATAGATGCCATCTTCTATATCCCTTATACCCCCAACCTCCCACTTATCCTATTTGACAGTCTCTGCTTATGGTAATTTGCCAAGCTGAATATTAATACTCCAGTGCCAGAATGCCTGGCCTGAGCCAGTGAGGGATCCTGTGCAGACAGCTGCACTTCAGGCGTTGTAACTTCATAGCTTGAAATGCAGGGACTTATTTATTTATCCTAAATATAACTAACAGCAGTAGAAATGCATTTTTTAAAATATTGCACTTAATTATCAGCCCAGCTGTTGCTGTTACAAACATTTTCTAGAAAATACTGTTTCAGAAGTTCTGATTTAGCTTTCTTACTTTAAAAGTAAAATTAGCATACACTAACAATATTTTTGAACCTTTAGACACAATGTTGAACTTGTGATTTCTACTAAAACACAACTAGATGACTGTCACCAATGCATAGCCTTGAACAGCTAAACTGACCTGAAATTTATAATTCTTGTTATGAAACATGACACTGTTCTGCAACAAAAGACACTAAGCTGGTGTAATAAATGCAGTCTTCATTTATTGTTCTTCCTGAATTGTGTTATCAGCTTTCCTGGAATACATCATATTTTGTCTATTGATATTTTCAATTGGAAAACAAAGCAGGTATATTCCTTAAGGTAATTCCCGTGTTCTCATAATTTTTACTTCACAAAGTTTAGCACTGTCAACGCATATTGCCTCAAAGAAGTATGGAATCAAAATCCAGACTTTCTCTGTTAAAGATTGAGAGATGTTGATAATGGGGATTAGACAAAATCTCTAAAGAGGTTGTCTATGAAATGCAGATTATGGGCCTTTTGGTCTCATTTTGTAAGAGTATAGATACTAAACTTTTTATCTGTGAAATGTTAGAAAAAGCCTTTCGCAAGATCAAAGGAAATTTAAGGTACAAAACACAGTTGTGTAAATTTGTGTGTGGCGGAAACATTGCTGTGCTTAGGTTTCAAAACTCTGTACTTTCAGTCAGTGATCAGTGACATTTTACTTTTGTATGACTTGCTTTGCTGTGATGCCTAAGATTTCTAGTGGAAAATATTGCAGAAGAGTGAGATTATTCTTAAAAGGCATTTATGTATTTAAAATTTTGCATTCTGACATAGAGAACATTGTTGCTTCTAAAGTACCTTGAAACTTGGAGGTTTTTATCAGTAAAACTCTTAAGTTTTCATTGTGTAATTGAAAGGCTTTGTTATTGTTTGTAAAGTTTGAATGAATAGTAGAACAGTATTTTCAAAAGTCGGTATCTCTCTTACAGGATATCTTACTTGGTTTCTCTGTAAAAACTCTGTTAAAACAAATTAGAGTGGCTCATATGTGGGCCATGATGAAAGACCTGGTAGCATTTGAGTTGTTGTCTTAGTACTTAAAATTACTAATGACACTGAATAAAAGTTAATGAAAAATTATGACACAGAGAATAGTAGGAACATAATTTTTATAAACTCACTCTGTGTCTTGATATGTGTAGACAACTTAATTATTTTTTGTTTATATACAGTTGTCTCAAAAAGCAGTCAGAAACAAATTGCGAAATGTAAGGAAATATATGTTTAATGTGTTTAATAACTGCATTCCCATTCCTCTACTGCATCTTTTTTATTAGTGGAACACTTTTTAGTATTCCAAAATACTGAAGCTGATGCAAAACTTATTTGTATAAATTTTTCTATGAATACATATTAGAACATTCAGATATAGTGTGAATATTCTTATAATTGCATGGTTTGGATGAACTCTTTTATTTTACTCAATTAAATTTAAATCTTAATATGATCATTTGGAGCTAAGCTTGGGAGGAAGGTGGGGTGAAGGGACTCAGTTTTCTCTATAACAAGATGAACTTGTTTTTCTGCCACTTTTGGCTTCCTCGCAGATTAAATTTTAATAAAATGTTAGTAACATAGGAACTTTTTATATATCATCTTTTTTAAACTACTTATCTGTTAGCACTATTCCAATGGACTTTAAAGAAATAGTTGAAAAATTTCTAATTAGTAAGTAACTTTAACTCAAGTGCTGACAGGTTTTTAATAAACTTTTAAGTAATATGCAATAAAATATTTTTTATTCCCAATAAAAACCACATTTTTATTCCCAATATAAATACAATATATTAAATAAAAAATAAAAAATCTTATCTATTGTCCTAGTAAAGTTAATAAACATCTACCAGTTGCTTATGTTATAATTCTGATATGACTCTGCCAATACCCACTTGTTACAGATGATGGAGTTATTTTCTGAGACGGCTGCGTTTGTAAATGATAGTGCAACATTTTTCAAACTGCATTGGCAGTTACTCAATACATTTCTCCACCAAGTCTCTTTTACTGATGGAAATACTTAGTAGTGGAAAGGATAATTTATTCTTTGCTCAGATGTTGAGGGTTCAGGCTAGTAAAAATCAAATTAGTTTAAAAAGTAGTGGAAACGCCTGGTCTGGGATACACGCAGGACTAAACCCAACTGTTCTTTCTGGTGGGAGAAATTTTTCTTACCCTCTTGTGTCAGAAGTGTTTGGTGGGTCTCAGCATTTCCAATCTCCTCCCTCCCTGCACTGGGCAGCAGATGTTCCTGCATCGAAGAGATCCAACAGCATGTTAGCAAATCCCAAAATATTTTTGGCAGCCAAGTACTATCATACTGGGTGACTTGAGGAGGATTCGAGGAGCATTGTAGGAGTAGCTTACTAGTTTGGCTGGGAATCCTTTTGGGATAGTGGATTTGTCAGAGGGCACAAGTGCCTGTAATACAGATGAGAGTAATCTTCTCTTGAAATCAAAGCCTTATTTCATTCGAAATTAATGGTACTTATGATACTGGATGATGGATTTTGGTAGTGAGTGGGCTATGAGCTCTTAAAAAGAAATAGGGAGGGAAAGAAGGAAAAAAATAGGGTTGTATTTAAAAAAAAACCCAAACCAACAATATACTTTTCAGTACAAGATACTTTGGAAAATATGGAAGGTGGGCTGCAAACACAAGGCTTATTTGTTTGAAATCTATTGAATTTGATATAGTTGCAAATGTTATATGTGATCTTGAGTCTCTGACTAATTTTTATACTTTTATAGCCACACTATTTCTAATAACAAGGAATTTTGTTTTTTCTCTAAATGTGTAAAACTGGGATATGTCCTTTAAAAGCCAGCACTATTTGCCAAAACTCAGAGGGCTTAAATCTACACAGAAACCCGAAATTATATTCTTGTTTGATAATTTCGTACTGCACCTGTGTGTCTGCCTTGAGTATCTACGGATGATGACACACAAGGGTGAACAGCAACATTTGAGTGTGGTGTTGTGTTTCCAGCACTGCTTTCAGCTGGTCTAGGGGTGTTTACCATGGATGTGTGGTGGGTTGGCCATGACTGGCTGCCAGATGCCCATCCAGCTGCTCCTGCTGCTGGGGTCTCTGTGTCCCTCCTTGGTGTTTCCCGCAGGTTCCCTGGCTCAGCCCTGGCTGCCGGGCAGCATTGTGCCCTCCCTTGGCCAGGCTTTCCCCGGGGCTCTCGCCCGCCCGCCCGTGGCTGAGGGGCTCAGCCGTGCCCTGCGCTGGGGCCGCTGCAGCTGTGTCAGGTGTGGGAGCTCCGGAGACGTGCTCCACACAGAGGCTGCCCCTTCAGCCCTTGCTGCTACAACATCTTGGCACCTACACCCAGGAACAGGCACACATGTCAGGATGCACGGGCCCTGTCACTGACAGGGGAGGGCTTCATCCCTGTCCTCCAATGCCTTCTGCTCCCAGCTGCACCCAGCTTCTGCCGCCACCTTGCCTTGCCCTGGCTGAGGTGGTTGCTGTGCAGTTGTAGGTCCCTTCAAGCTGCTTTAAAGGCCACTTGTGGGACACCCTGCAGGTGCAAAAACAGCGGGGAGGAGCATTTGTGCCTTTCAGCTGTGTCCTCTCAGGCTGTACTTACCAAGCAGCAGTGGTCTGCGCAAATGCTGATAGATGTTGTCCCTAGTGGCTTTTTTGTTCATCTCCAGAAACAGGGAAGAACAGGAGCAGAAATAGACTAGTTTTCAGCTTAGTACCTGGTCTCCCTGATTTCATGGCTTTGTCAGTGGTGGTGCCTGCCTTGCCCTGGCTGGTGGTAGCTCAGGATCAGAGGGTTCCTGCCACTTTCAAGGGCTTCTTTTGGCAAGCCTTGCCCGGAGCAGAAGGTTGCTGGCCGCCCAAAGGCACTGGTCCCTCCATCTCTGTATGTAAGGTGTCCCTTCTCAGTTAGAACATTTTACATCTCAAGAATCTAAGTGGATAAGTTTTGAGTCTTGTTCTACCTGCTTTGCTAGATTTTTGTACAGTGTTTATCTTGTGTGGTAGTGCTGAGCAGCTTCTTAAGGCGCTGCATGCAAAAGTAGAATGTTTCCCCACTGAATTCTGATTTTGAATTTCTAAATACACCTTCTGGAAGACAGAAGCCTTCACAAATGCAGTTAAAAGGGATGATCCTGTTTTTCTTGCAGAGATAATGCTGGGTTAGGACTTCAAAGAATGCTTGTCACTATCAGGCTGTGTGCTTGCGTAGATACAATCTTTTGTTTGCATGTGTTTGGCCTGAAAGCATATCCCAGTTGTCACTATGATGTGTTACTCTGTTACAGGCACGTAATTATTTCAGAACTGAATACAAAGTTCTCATTGCATTTTAATCAAAGGGACATGCGAATATTTCCTCATGGCTTCAGTGTGAAATATTCTCAGCACCCATACAGATGCTTTTCTTCTTTCTACGTCCATTCATCCAGATTGCCAGTAGCATGAACAGAAGCTCAGCTGAGATCTGCTTTGGAGTGGGCTCAGTTTTGGAAGGAGAGCACAAAGCTGCAGTGTTAATGCTTTTCTTTCTTTTCCCACTGGCCAGGTTGTTTTTATACTTCCTCACTGGATCATGGTGTCAGGGACATAAAAATTGCCTGGAGTAAGAACTACTGTTCTTATTTCATAAAAAATGATATACGGGTGGTGAAATTGTGTAGTAGTAGTGTTGGCAATACAGACCTCTGAAAATTATTTGGTTTTAATGTACTCAAAGAATGCTGTATGTTTAAATGGTTAGACTCTAGTTTAAGAAAAATAACAGAAAAATTGTACTTACTTCTTAAAAAACAGTATTAGCAGTCTGATGGTGTTTTTTTATGTCAACGCTTTTGAGACCAAGATTGTGATTTGTTTGAAGTTTATCGGCCAGTGTGAAAATTTACTGTGAAAGCCGTCTGTGTTTGTCAAGTTAATTTTTCAGGGGTATGAAATTCCAACTGTGGAAGTTTAAATATTTAGCCTTGAGACTGGAAGCTAATGTACTTCCTATCAAAAATGTTATAACTCAAATTGTAAGCATAGTGAATTATTCCAGCATTCATATGGGTAATTTTTATTCCATTTATGTGATTAATTAATGCTTGTTATGTTCCAGTGAACTGCAGGATGCTAAAATGAAGAAAAAATATTATATGTATTGATTTAAGCTGATTATTTAAATATATTCGATTAATTGAATTAAAAAATTGCTCGGATGTCTTGAAAGCAATACAGTTTAGTCCATCACATTCTTTTTGTCTATTAATATTCAGAATATGTTTGCATGTTTGTTAAATTGTTAATGACTTGTTCAGATGTCCCCATGCTTTTACATTCTTTGGAATACTGAAATTGCTGCATGTTGAAGTGGGATAACAAAGCTCTCCAGAGCTTGTCAAATGCAAGTGGAGAGTTATAAATTGGAACTACTTAATGATTTATGCACACACAGCTCACCAGAAGTTTTGTGAAAAAATTTAAAATTTACAGACTCTTGTGAATGATTACTTAAAAATTAATTTGAAAATACTTCTGCAGCTGAGAAATCTGCCTCTGACTGAAACTGCAAGGTGCTACAGTCACAGCAAGTGGTAATGTGATAACTTGGCTTCATTTCTCCAATTTGTGGTCAGCAAGATCCTAGTACCGTAAAACTGGAAAAATCAGTTTCAGGCTACCTGCTGATCTGTGTAAAGTTTTTGGTTTATTTATTTTACTATACCTTTGTGTTTTCGTTAGCTTTTGTATTCAAGTAACTCCTTCTAAATGAAATGTGTTCTTTGTTCTCTTAGCTAGCCTGGTTTTTTCATATTTGAAATAGTTTTCTTTGAAAAGTTTGTAGTTGTAGCTCAGAGTATCAGTTTTGCATCTGAGAGTATCTGGATGAATACATAGCTCAGTATCATTGTGAGGATAAAAATCATAATGCAACTAAGGTGACTTCTTTTAGAGTTAGTTGGTCTGGGGGTGGGTTGACAGAAGTCTAAACACAGCCAGCTGTGTGCCCTGACTGTGCTGAAGGCTGACAGTGTTCTGGGTTACATCAATGGGAGTAGAGCCAGTAAATGAAGTGATTATTCTCCATTATTCAACACTTATTAGACCATGTGTGGAATCCTGTGCCAGGTTTTGGCTCTCCTAGTACAAGAATGCTGATAAGCTTGAGTGAATCCATGGACAGCCAGTAAGACAGTCAGAGGACTGGAGCATGGGAGGGAGGGAAGAGACTGGGATAGTTGTGCCTGTTCAGACTGCAGAAGAGGTGGTGTGAGGAGGCCTAGTAGCAGATACATGGAGGAAAAATGAGAGGTGAGTCCCAAATTGAAGCATGGAGCTTCCAGGTCTGAGTGGGGAAAAAATCACTATGAAGATATTTCAGGACTGGAACCAGTTGCTCAGAGACATTGTGAGCTCTCCATGCTTGGAGGATGTCAAGTCCATGCTGGATGAAGCCCTGAGCAGCCTGGTCTAAATTCATTGTTGTCCCTGCTTTGAGCAGAATATTGAACATTGTAGCCTGCACCCCAGAATTCTGACAGAATTGGCCCATGAAGTCACTGGTGTGACAGCAAAGAGTTTTAGCAACCAGTCTATCAAGACAAACACAAATACTTAAGTGGGAAAAAAGGTGAGTGGAAAACAAGAAAACCACCATTCATCTCATTGTTTTCATCATGAGAGTTGAAGAGAACAGTTTAAAAAGCCAAAGGTATCACCTAAAACACCTCTGTGCTTTGCTGACTTGAAAGACTATACGTGTGTATTGTCACCATGGTGCTATTTATTCAGGTCTTTGCCTTTTTTTTTTTTTTTNTTCAAAGTTACTGTCTTCTGTTGTGGTTGTGGGTTTTGTAGTGGAACTATATAACACTTTCTAGATGCCTGAACAATAAACAACAATAGGAATATTATTGCTGTGACTTGTTAAATGTTTGCTACATTTCAGGCCTTTGCTGACATGTCAGGGTTGTGGAAGTGCAGGTACGTTGTGCTGCTGCTGGGGGTTTACTGATATGAATCTGTTCATTGTTTTTGTACTCCTTGCTCAGAATTCACACTTACACCCTGTATCTTCTAAAACCGTTATCAGAGAAGAGAAATTTTGGGTGTGGAATATGTATGGGTCTCTTGTTGTGAGATGCTAGGAATTACTATGGAGTTTCAAAAGGTACCAAGTCCTTCTTTTATACATTTGAGATTTGAAGCATTTGCTGCCACTTCTTGCTCAGGGGTTAATTAAAAAACCGAAAAAAACAACCAAAGCTCACAACTGTTAGTTGTCTGAAGTGATACCAAAATTTTAACGGAGGGATGATTGGATACTTAATGAAACAAGCAGATTAATTTTAAATAGGAAGATAATTTTTTAAAAATGAGGTGTTCGTTAATTTGGGGAAGCATTCCTTTCACTAAAGCTGTTTTCCTCTGTATGTAGAAGTAAATGCCTAGAAGTTTGTGTGGTTTTAGTTGCAGAGACCAAAAAGTCCCTTGTTCATGCTAGTTGCTCAGATGTTTCCTCTCAGAAAACTGGGATGTGTGGATAGGTGATTAGATATGGATGTGATATAGGCATACCTTCTTGAAAACACTGGTTTAGAAGGTGACACAGTGTAAAAACTCTTAATGTTTACTTAAAAATAAGCAAAAAATCTACCCTAAACCCACTAAGGCCCCCAAAACACTACAGAGAAGTGAGGTACTGACAGTTAAAAATGAACTTAATGCTCCATCTCCTGAAGCAGAATTAGGAATCTTACTGGATTACAATAATATGAAAGAGTTTTGTGTTGTAATTTTTAGTTTACTCTGAAAAAAAATAGGGTGAAAGAATGTAGATGTCTTCGGCGGTTTTTGTTGTGGGTTTCTTTTTTCTTTCTTTTAGTTTACTCTTGTCTATTCAGGTCTATATATAGGATCTACATTGCTTTAGCATTCATTGATTTCTCTCAAAAGCAAGTTTGACATGTCTCAGTCTGTTTAATGGAGGTGAAATTTTCTTTTCAAAATAATCCTTACAAAGATTGTTTTCCAACTTGTGAAGCATTACTTCTGGGATGACTAATATTAAAAGTAAATAAACATCACCTGTTTTTTTGCATGAAATCCCAGTTTAAATGTCAAAAAACTTAATTATAACAACACAACTTCGTTATGAGTTGTGGAAGTGATGGCTGTCTTTAATATTTCCCTTTCATCCATTTGCTAAGGCCACTTTAGTTATCAGATAGAAGCAGATTGTTAGATTTGTAATGGCTAATTTTGGTTTTTTGTCTGAATAAACAGAGCCAATCTGAATCTCAAGATATATCTGATATTATATCTGGAAGATATAAGAGAAAATTGAGCATTCTGCATGTAATAGTTGAGGGTGCACTCCGGACAGTTTTGCTTGTTTGGCTTGCTGAAAAAGAGACTCAAAACAGGGATTCTGTTTTGGATTCACAGGATTTCTGAATTGGACAGTATTGTAAGGAATTTAAAATTTCTAGTAAAGAATTAAGCATTTATATGGATCATGAGACATGTACTGATTCCCTGTAGAAAGACCAAAACTGAAGCATTCAAAACACTGAGCCCCCCTCCCCCCACCCCTGCCCTTGACTTTAGACTGCCAGGGTGGTAACGGTTTGTCACAATGAGGTTTCTGAATAAAATAAAGCTGTTAATAAATGACATGCATGGTAATTCAGTATAGTGTTCTAGTTAAACATTTGCATCTTTCTGCCACTCTCGTAGATTAGAGGGGACTGTTGAACATTAGTGGTAACAAGATGCACCTCATATGCATGCTAATGGATTATAACTTTTTATAGGTGCAATTTGTACCTGTCTCTCAGTGGATTGGGGAAGTGGTGCATGAGGAACAGATCGTTAAGCATCAGTAGCCAAGCTTTGCTAATTAGCACATCTTCTGGTGCCAACTCTCTTTGTCCACAGAGAATGTAAATTATTCTTATTTTCTCCCTCAATCTTTTGGGCTTCTTAAGCAATGTATCTCTTCGACTGGAAGATGGAGACTGCAGATTTGTAGTTTTCAATTCTCATGATTAATTGAAGAACATGCATGGTTTATTCAAAAGCAGGGATGCTGCCAAAAATGATCTAATTGGTTAAATAAATAACCCTAAGCTTTTATTACTCAATGTGTTTTTTATTGAATTATTAATGCTATATCACCCTCCAAATCAGTGAGAGTTAATGACTGATTTGCCTGAGGCTATTAATATTTTTCCAATCAGTGGTAAATTGCTATGATGACTTCTTTTGCTGACTTGTATCTCACTGTATTTGTTCACTTGGTAAAATGGTGTTGATGGTAAGAAAGCACTAAAAAACAGCATCCGAATTTCAGCTTGTTCTAGTTGGTTTTTTGTGCCTGAGGAAATACGTAATTCTGTTCATAAAATTGGTGATGAAGTATGTTTTGGGGTAGGGGAAACAAAATGAGGAAATATTTTTTGAGAGCCATTTGTTGCAAGTGGGATTCAAAAAGAGAAAAGCATAATGCATTTATTTAGCACCTTTGCTGTGAAAAAGGAGGAGGAATTTGAGCATTATAAGATTTTGAAGTGGTAAGTAATATTCCCATATATGAACAGAGGTGTGCACAAGGAAGTGCTGCAATGTAGCATGGAATTGTTCTGAGCAAGTGCCCAGAAAAAAAAGATGAAATAGGCTATGACCCATGCAAGGCACTAAAGGTCTTGAAAATTAAGTTTGAATCCTGTTTCTTTTTATCTGTTTAATTCTGGGGAAGACAGAAAACCATCACTAACTGCTTCTCAGTACAGGAATAAGATAGGTAATTGTCTAGTTAACTGTATCAGGTGGCCATTATGAGTGTATATGAAAATGTGGGTGTATTTCTGAAAACTAAATAAATAAAAATTCTTTTAAAACCAGAAAAGTGTTTCCTGTTATTGAATATTAGTGGATGATATTACCGTGTGTATCCAAGCTAGTGTTGCTTAGACTTTTTTGTTTCAAATGTTAGCTTTTGTCCAGCACATCAGGTGTAAGTGAGGTGGCTGTGAGATGCACTTTTTTTCTTACCAGATGTTCAAATTTTTTTTTCCTTTTGAAACTTTTCCAAGTGGGTCACACTGCAGCAAATAACAGCCTCTTCCCCTTTCTCAAACCTTTGTTTGAGATGAATAGTCACTAAGAGATGGATAAATACAGTAAGAGGAAGGAATAAGGCCATGGACTCTTCGTGATGGAGAGGAACAGACTGTGTGTGGGGAAGACAGCTGACTGAATTTTAGGAAATCACAATATGGAATTCGGGGAGCTGTCATTTGTTTATTCCTGTGATACAAGAACAGAGAGAAACTTGAAACTCAATGATATCCAGATAGCAGTGAACTCCTGGCGCTTGCTGCTGCATGAGGTAGTGGAGGCTGATGGTGACAGATGAGATCAAAAAGGGAGCCTGTCTAATTCACACACCACAGCTCTCTAAGGAGGTATTAGAAATATTGCCTTCCAGCATCTCTAGTCCAAGAGGTACAGAAATTGGCAAGCGTGTGGTTTCCAGTTCCTGAGACTCATCTCTTACTACTCTCGGAGATGCAGCACTGGGCTAGACACATCTTTGGCCTGATCCTGTGGGGCATTTCCCAGCTACTTAGGGACAGCAGTATTGATGCATGGAACCCATTTGTGCAAAGAGAATTTGAAGTTCCCTCAGCTGCCAGCCATTGAAATTTTGTATGCCACTGTAGCTTCTAACCTGAATTTGGGATTATCTTTGAGAGGAAAGGATGTAACAGTGCTTCAGCATTCTGGTAGTCTGTTAGCTTCCAATGCAGCTTCCTGGGGTCATTGAAAAAGTGGATATACCATAGAGCAGCTTGGAGGATGTGGAGTCAGAAAATACCCAAAGCCTGGGAGGGGGAAAGTCACTTTGTCACCTTTGCCCTTTTCCACTCTTTTTTTTGTATGTGTATGTGATAATACTGTTGCCACGAGAGGGTATTGGAATCTGAATAAATACTTTGAGATTAAAGTACTAGCAGTGAATTAAATTAGAGTTCCTATGGCAGTTTTTGTGCATTTGCATTTTTCATGCAGTCCCTATAAACTGTTACTTTTTTTTTCTATTTCTTGTTGCTAGGTGAAAGACCCAGGAAAAACAAAAAAAGATGGTGCCTGCCCTCACCATTTATTATACTCAAGAAACAGTAGTTTGGTGTGTGGAGGGAAAACTGGGACTGCTCTCTAATAATTTTTTTATAGCAATGGCATAAGTTTATTTATAATAATAACAACTAAGTGGTATTTTTAGAAATAAATACTTTAAATTACTTACTGTTTTTAACTCTGTTTCAGTAATAAGCTGGTATAGGAAGTCCATTGTTTACATTAAGAATCAGATCTGTTTTTTTCACAAAGATTTAGTCAGGTTATAAAATAAACAGTATTTTATTCAGTGCAACGAAGGGAGTTGTTTTCTTGGCTTTTATGAGGATAGTTACATGTTGCACAGACTTTTATGAAGTTTGCATGCATAAGCCAATCTAATCAGAAATGTTCCACATTAGAAGAATATTGCAGTGGCGCTCAGAGAATCAGAGGTAAGGTTAGATGACTCGATACATTGTTTGCACTTTCAGTTTAATATTTGTGGTTCTGTGATGTAGTTTTGTCACTGGAAGAAAGTGAAAAGTGTGTGTACAGAGAAAGAAACAAAGGCAGAACATGCTGGGTTTTTTTTTTTGGTCTTTTTTTTTTTTTTTTAAATACTAGTAGTTCTTTGCTCAATGTATTCTTTTGGTTGCTCCCTGGCTTTTGGTTATTTTTTCTAATGGTGCAAAGGTAGGTCTGTGTTTTTTGTATAATCAGTTTCTTGTATTATGGGGTCTTAAAGCCTTTTCATCTTATAAAGAAACTTAGTGAATAAAACTAATGTTTCTTTAAAATCAAGTGGTTGGATTTTGAGTCGGAAGACCACTTTGTCATGGCATTTGATTTGCTGGGTGATCTGCCCATGATATTGGAACGGAGCCGCTTAGAATGCAGCATTCTACAAGTGTTTTAAACTCTTGCAATGGATATCAATGCAACGGTTTTAATTTTAAGACATTGGCTATTACAAGATTACACCTACCTGCAAAAGTAATTTCTAGGTCCTTGTAATTTGAGTTTTCTGCAGTTCTGCTCAAAGATGTTCTCATCCTGACATTAATGGTAAGAAGAAATCTTCCAACAGAAATGCAGTGATATGGTCACATCTGTGAACTTGTTTTTTTTTTTTTTTTT
>VWZT01001743.1:345478-397856 GCA_013397055.1 Pachycephala philippinensis
TGGGAAAAAGCAGATACTGTGAAATAACCAAGACAGTCAAGCTGCAATAATTTGTGTGTGACTCTACAAGAATAAGTCTAGATAATACTGATGCAAAACCCAGTAAGGTCACTGCACATGCATCACAGATCAATTTCAATTGTAAATAAATGTTAGTTTCCAAGGCACTTTTGAGGAGATCTAGTCTGAAGTTAAATCTGTGTTGTCCGAGAGTCATAATAGATGCCAAATCCTTCTTGTTTTGTTAAAGAATCAAAACTACCATCCCCACCCCCATTAGCCCCTAAAGAAGAAAATGTACTTTGGTTGTTATTATTTGGGAAGTCAAGATATAAATGTCAGTGAGCTGCTGTATCCATATTGCTGGAAATGGAAATGATGGGGTGTGATTGGCTATATGAGGAATAACTGATCTTGTCTTTCCCACAAACTGTATGTGGGCTTTGGAAGTTGACTTTTTGCAGGGCTAGTTCTTTCCCCTGTATTACTCACACCACAGGGGCACAGGGTTCTAGAAACTGGTGTTACGTTGATGTGGTGTGGTATTGCAGACTTAAATGTGTGTTCTGAAGATGCTTGTATTATTTCACAGCTGTTTGCATTTCTCAAGTCTCCTATTACTGTTAGAACTGGAATTGCTGTTTGTTTTGACTGGCAGGTAGTTGTATTAATAGGCTGATACTGTTATGATATTTAATGAGGAATTTATTAATGGTTGATAACACTACAGTTAATGCTTTGCATTTATAAGCATTAAGTAAATATACAGTGTTTAGTGTTAAATGTTAAGGGAAAAATAGTGAAACCTTGTGTTTTAAAAGAACATCTCAATGGGGAGAAAATTTCTGTGGGTACTCCTTCGATTGCATGGTGATAGTAAATGCTAAATGGCATTTACTTCTATTTACCCCCAGCATCAGTTTCTTTATGCATATTTTTTTAAAAATACCTGTGTGTAGGTAATTAAGAGTACATTGTACTTGCCCTGAGTTAGCTATGGAATGCTCCTTGTATTAGAAATTATTAGATGCTGATCTAATTTCATGAAATCAAATACTGTAGGTATGTAGTTACTTCTGGTGAGAAAGATATTTAAAAATGGAAATAGAAATAAATTTAGTTTTTATATTATATGCGTCTCAACAAATTTGTGTTTTCTGTAATTATATAAATTGTTAGGTATTACTCATTTTTGGCTGTGTGCCTCATAAAAGCATGCCTGTTCCTGTTTTTCATAATGCAAGCCAAGATGGGCAATTTAGCAGGCAATCTCTAAGATGACAGAATGCCAATTTTATAGAGAAAAACACTTCAGATGCATAAGTGATGAGCAGAACACTTTTTTATTGAAGCTGGGTAAGTTCAATGCATAGAAAACGCAAGTTAGAGATAACTGAGTAATATCTTCTTTGTAACCTTTAAAGCAGCTACCACACTGAAAACTCTTGAGTTACTGCACAGAGCAACAGCCCTGATGTGGCATTTGTTTTCACCTGCTGTACACTAACAGTAGCAAACCATCTGTGACTTTTCATGGTAGATGGTTATGTTGTCTTAGAAGATAAAAAGGGAATTTGTGCAGCTCTGTCTTAGCTTAAAAGCACATGGTAAGTCATGAAGTTGCTGTCTTTTTAAAAAGAAAAATTACATTGAAACTGGAAATATTGTGAGCCGTATTCTCCTACTCGCTCTTCTAATAAACACGTAACAATTGTATTTTTTTGAGTTGCTTGATGGTAGTGAAGAATATTTATTTTAGTAAGGTAAAATGATTTATTTTATTTTAATAGTTTTGGTTGGGGTTGTTTTCTGTGTAGCTCTCAATGTTAGTTTTTATATATACATGTTTTTAATACATAACATGTAAGTGAGTAGACATTGTTTTATGTAGGAAAAAAGCACTATAGAAACAGAGTTATAAGAGAAATGCTAGTGAAGATAAGTGGTGAGCTGAGATGACTTTTACATTGCTTACTTGGTTCTTGAGGAGAAAGATACAGAGGAAAGAAATAAGTGAATCCTTTGTTTTTACTTTAGCAAAAAAATGTGGTATTGTACAGTGGTATCAGATCATATTTTAATGTAAAAAAAGTATTTCCTGGAGAGAGTCTTTTAAATCGCAAAGCCTTGTAGTATTGTTTTGTTTCTTTGCTCTAAGGCAGAGAGAGAAGTTGTGTTGTGTGGCTTTCCTGGCATGCCCATACGCCTGGCCTTGCTCCATTGTTACAACTGGGGACCTGAGTGTCCAGAGCAGCTGCCCTCTGTCCAGTCTCACCTGGTGCCATTCCTTCCACAGCAGCCAGGTCTCAGCTTCTCTGGCCTCCTCTTTTTAACTTCTCTTAAGGGTGAGCCTCTGTGACCCACCCAGACACAAAATTTATTAGTTTATGAAATATGAAAGTTAAATGTCTATGGTTTATAGACGGTAATCCTCTCTGAAGTATTGCTTATTTCTGAATTCCAGCTGGTTATTTCTAATTCCACAGTCCTATTGTGTTGATCACTGTGACTCCAGTTCCACAGGATGACCAGCTCTTTTACTAATATAAATCAGCTACATTAAACAGAATATTTTACTGAGCTTATTGAAATCAGTGAAATGACTGAAATGCTTAGTGCTGAGTACAGAGTTGTTTTTCTTTGTGATGTTCTTGTGATGTTTTAGAATGCTCTTCGTTGAGATAGGGGTGAAGTTTCTCTCTAATGAGCACTTAATTAATATGAAACCACTTCATCTTCATTGTTGTTGAGACTTTCTTAATTGTGGTATAACAGTCGCATAAATAGGAAATAATAAGTCTTGTTTCTTGCTTAAAGGGATTTTGGACTTAAATTAAAAAAAAAAAAAGAATTGTATTCTTTATATGAAGAATCTCTCGCTTGTTGTTTTTTAAGGATTTGGACACATTTACTACGAATTTTAATGTAGGAAGGTAGGCTCTGGCAAGTGAGTAAAGCCATGATACTTCTTTTTGTTCTGATAATTTTATTGTTGTGTTTTCTTGCCATGTGCAACTTAAGTTTTAGTTAGATGATAGAGCTTTTTATCCGCAATCCAACAATGTATTTATGTTGTCCCGCTTTTATGAAAAGTGAACCTTTTCATCTTGTACGACTGTATCTCTTTAAAGATCCTATCTTTTAACATAAACAAATTGAATAGATCGCATTTGTTATCCAGTGTTTCCTGGGTTTCACACTTGTGATGGTAACTGAAGTCATTCTGCTGTTTTCCTGTGACTTCCCGTCTGACATGTATTGCTCACATTGGGTCACTTACACTTACTGGATTTCTCACCTCACACTCAATTGTGTTGAAATATATCCATGGAAACTATTTATTTTGTGCATGGGCATGCTCACTATAAATATTGTATGCAGATTTTTATGAAGGATATTATATTATTTAATATTTTATTTTGAAAAGGTAATCATTGTAAGAGTTGGTCTCTGACTGTCAAGTTTATGCCCTCAAGTAGAGGAAAAAAGGGAGATGTTTAATACTGAAGAGATGTAATGAGAGCTGTTCTGTTAACCGTTGAGGAAGCCTGGAACAAACCAAAATGTTTCCACCTTAAAACAAAACAATGGATGATTAATTGAAGGGACTACCCAGGAGCAGTGAAACAACTCTGTCTTGTGTTGTAAACAATGCTGCTCTTGCTAGTTTCTTTTAAGGCATCAACAAATTAAAGTAGGGAGGGACAGGAGAACGGGGAAGGGATTTGCAGATGCTGATGTGCAGCTTCTCTGAAGAGAGATGGAGTGGGTGGAAGGCCTGGCGATGAATTAGCAACAGTGGCTGGTTGAAAAGGCAGGTTGAAGGTAAAACTGGCTGTAGGTTTGGGAAAAAAGATGTGCTAGGAAAATGCTTGTTTACGGTCATGTACCTGAATGTGTAAGAACAGGCCACAACTGCATTTCCCAGTTAGTGAAAGATGTTGCAATAATTGCACTTTGCATTTCGCCTCTGAAGCATATTTGGCATGGATATCAAGGACCAGGCTTTAGAGAATGTGTGTACCTTAGATAAAAGGGCTTCTGCTGCTTTGAGTATTTCAGCATGACAGAATTGCCTGCATGCAATGTTGCTGACCCTGATGTCTGTCATGGCCTTAATCTGCAAAAGCCTCCAGCACATTAAAATATCAAGTGACTTTGGCAACTGCCCTATTTGTGAAAAGCACATGTTGCACTTTTTTCTCACCTGCTGTGTGGAGATGACAGGGGAAAGGGTGCTTTGGAAAAGTGGCTGCTGAGGTAAGAAGTTACTCACAACTACATTCTGAAAGAGAAACATCCTTACTCCTTCAAAACCCCCCAACATCTACAAAATATTTTGAAAGTTTAAAGAATTCTAGTGCTTTTAGACAATTATACCTTCAGCAATTATGGTCCTCTGGGAAATCGTTTTATTTCTTAGGGAATTTTCCCATCAGCTAATATGGTAATTGTTTCACAAAGCATGTTTAGGTATACTTTTCAATGTTTTCAGTGTGGATTCAGCTATAGGCTTTTGTGATTCACATTTATGCACCTTTTTCACTTTGCTTTTAAAAATTTTTTCTACTGTTGTATGCAAGCAACAAACAAAAAAAAAATGTGCAAGCAAGAAATTCTGTTTATATAATCTGTATGAGGAAAATGATAAAGCTTTTTAAACCAGTGGTTTTTTCCAAGTACGAAATTATTGAGTTATAAGCTTGTGTGCTTTTGTTATTACAGCTGGGTCAGTTTAAGCTTGTTTTTGACCTTAGGTTCCCTCCTTCCCTCTAACCTTTTTGTGCCTCAGAGCTCGCTCTGTTCATGGGAAGTCTGGCAGAGAGGAGGAGGACACTGGCAGTGTTTGGACAAGCGTTCTGAGTATTTCTAGATACCCAACTGTCACAAATTGTTCTTCATGTACTCAGGAAGAGACAAGCTCCAGTAATTTTTGCTAAATGTTTTCCTTTTTTTCCCCCCTTTTTTCAGTTTTACTTTTTAAGAGGAATAAAGTTGTGAAGTTGTGTTTTGCTTCAAGTATCCTTCTGCTGGTCCTCATTCATCAGGTGAAGTGCTGGACTATTGATGACTGTGACCAGTGCTTAGAAAAAGTTTTTAACCATTAAGCAATTGCTATTCATAGCCATTTTGCTGGAGAGTTTAACTTTTTAAAAATCCATCTTGAACAGCTTGTGTTCATGTCGGGAAAAGAGCAACTTCTTTTACGGCTTCTGTATAATATGCCAAGAGCTGCAACTGATTTAAAACAAAGGTTGATAAAGTCCAACAAGGTCTATTCTAAATAGGCTCTGAGTGTAAGTAAAGCACTTCAGGCACATCAGAGGTGAAGATTCTGTCCCATCATCATGTCTCTAGAAGCTGAGGGAGTTGCCACTAGTGATCAGGCCTTCTGTAAAGCAGAGTGCAAAGGAGTCATAGCTGGTGTTTTTCCTTGTGTTCAGGATGGCATTTTTGCACTGCATTTACAGTCTGAGGACTACTAGCTGAGGAAATAACATAGCTCAAGCACAGAGCACACACTGATCCTTGTCATAAGGCCATTGTTTTTTCATGGGTTTGGTGGCACCAGTGTTTTCGTAATCAGATCTCAGTCAATTGTAATTTGTGACTGGTACTTTGCAAGTGAAGAACTTTAAATATCTTGATGGTGATGTGATTAATCCCATGAGCTGATTACTATCACTTTTATCATTCTTACAGGCTTAATTTTGGGGTTTTCTTGGGGGAGGGTTTTAGGAGTTTTTTTAGTGCTTGGCACAGAGATTGTGGTCCTTTCTGCGCCTCTTTTTGAAGTATTTGCTTCTTGCAATTAAAAGAAACTGTTCTCTGTTCTGGTTAACACCTTGAACACTGTTCCATTTTGTTGGTTATTGTTGTTTCTTTTGTCCCTCCATTCTTATCTTTGGTTTCCAGATTGTCCTGAATCATGGCTGAGGCATTCATATTTTTCCACTTTTCCCTAGAGATGTGCCTTTTATTGGTGGCAGTGTTAATTGTAGGATCCGTAGTGTTCAGTTCTTCACAAGGAAGGGACTTTAATTTGCTCAGTACGGGAACGGAAGGTAATTGTCCTGTGAGGTGACTTTGTTCCTTGACTCTAATCTCAGATTCTGAGCTTCAGTATCCTGATAGCATCCTAGACAAGGATGAAGTAGAGTCTCTGGAGATACCTTCTATGTTAGAAGCAAAAAGGGCAATGCAGTGTGTGCATGCCTGGATATTGGAAAACTGGGGTTCTCTAAAATATTGTCTTGGGACTCCTGTTGCTTTTTTATTTAAACGTATTCTGCAGCCTTTTATTTTTAAATGAAAAATGTTTCTTGGTGTCAGTTCTCAGCTAAATTATATGTAATGCTCATGATGAGGGATGAAAGAGTTAACAGTTTTCTAGCAGCTGATTTTTTGCCACTGTTTTATGATAAAATATTTAAAGACTTGTAATGTGTTGAATGACCATGATAAGTGATTCTATTATTGTTCTGTATTTTATATACATACATGTGCATATGAGTATTAGAATACTTGAATTTTAACAGTGGTGAGCGATGAAGTTGGAAATAGTAACTACACATTTCTTTCTCTGTTTAAGTGTGAATTATCTATTCAAGCACACACCATAAAGTACAATTAAATGGGTGTCTCTTGTGTTTAGGATTGGTGGTGACGGTTTTACTTGTGCTTTCTTTTGCTTACCTACTCCTTAGTATTAAAACTGATGTTCCAGGAAAGGCAAAAAACAGTGCAACAAAAAGGAATGCTGGCATCCATAAAAACAATTGTAAATTTTGTCTCCTTTTGTAGCTGGAAGTGACCAGGTTTTCTTAGGACTTTAGTGAAAGTTCAATAAAATAAGTGGTTTAGTTAAAATTAATGCTGGATGGGCTTAAGGGATGATTTTCATTGAATTTCAAATTTCTGTTGTATTTTAAACATATTTCTCCTTTTGGTTCAGTTTAATAATCCATGACGTAGAAGTTCTTAGAGCTGTTTTGGAGGAGTAAGTTATGGGGTTTCTTTTTAGGAAAAACCATGAGGGAACTCAAAGCTTGTCATCTGCAAGATGAGGTACTAGCATGTTAAATTAGGTTTTGATTTGAGTGTGTGCTGGAGAAAACTCTTTCAAAATATGGCAGATGATACATTTAAAAAGAATTTCAGAAGAGTTGCCATGCTGTTTGAAGTCTAATTTGACTAACCTTGCTATTCAGAAAAGTGTTTGAGAACTTCAGGAGACGACTTTATTTGTTTTTGTTGCTCTTTGAAATGAGAAGCTACGGGGATGATCCAAGATAAGTAATGAAGAATTACGTTGTGAAATTAGATAATTAAAAGAGGGCAATAAAACTCTGAAAAACCTTGAAGTGTGGGCCATTTGCTACTTTTACCATATGTCTGAAGTTCTAGTAGGCCAATACCTACAATTAATTTCAAAACAGCATCAGTGCTGCGGTGTGTCTTTGAGCAGAAGTATTAGTTCTTCTGTGGAAGTGGAAGGACATCCAGTATTCAGTAAATATAAAGAATTTTTCATCTTGGTCAGATTTCTTGAGGATCAGTTATAACTGTTGCCTTGCAAACAAGAGTTTACCCATGTCTTTGTGTACATCTGGAACCTGTTTTGAGGAGTAGGGTAGTAATTGAAATGCTGTAACCTGTCTGAACTGAACAAGTTGTCAAAATCCATCCAGAGGTGTTATTACGTGACAGATAGTTCTCCCTTGTTTCCCTTGTTCATTGTCTGATGTCTAATTTGTTTCAGAGGACCTTACTGCATTTTGTAATATATAAATAGAACCATTTTGTGATACAGTTGATTTAAAAATAGGACTGTCCGGGAAGAAAGGCAGACCAGATGAATGCCCTTCTGCTGTAGGTTGAAATTATTGGAAATGTTGGATCCATTAAAAGTTTAGTTCCCTCACTAGCTCTCCCAGTATTTTAAGGGTGAGCTTCATCCTGAATTGTCGGTATTTCTTATGAGATGGACTACTCCTCATTAGTCCTTTGGGAATATTTATAGGTATTCAAAGGCTGAAATTGGAGTTGAATCACTTCCAGTCCTGTTTGGTGTTTTGTGGAGACCAGTGGGAATGCTTATAGTGATCTGAATGAAATTTTTACCACGGTTGCTACTCTCCACCTCTCCCTGTTCCTTTGCCATCAAGGGGTCATCTCTGGCTTCCTTAACCAATCTTTTTTCCCTAAGAGGTGGATCACACATCATAAGTAGTATGTCTGTAAAAACGAACTGAAATAAAGTAAAAGCTACTCCCCTTGGTTATGTTGTTGCAAATGAAGGGGATTCTTCTGAGGCAATTTTTTTAGAGTACATCCTAAAAAAGGCTGGTAAACTTATGTTATTGTTCTGACTTTTTCCATCTTTTTCTTTCTTTAAATCTCTGATGCACAGAGGCAAGTAAAAGAGCATAATATGTTTGATGGAAAATGCAGAATGGGAGAAAATACCTGAAGAAGTTGTGTTCCCGTGCAGTATATAACATACACAGCAGTATTAGGCAGGCAATTAACTTGGGTTTTATATAGGTTTCCCCACAAGATTTCCACTATGCACTTTGGGGAGTCAGAATTGAGGTGCTCTTGAGCAGCTTTTATTGACTTTGCATCCCCTTGTACTGATAAGATGCCTTGAAAATGAGCTTATTAACTTTGCCATACTTCTGTCAAAAGACTTTGATATTTCTAAAGGTGTCACTGAATAGGATCTAAAGAAGATATTGTGATAACTGTAACTTTCTTCTTGAGCTTCCCCTTAATAATTGTAGCTTTTATTTAGAAAATTGATTTGAATTTGCAAACTGCAAGCCAAGCTCAGAACCTGAAAAAAACAACAGATGTCTTAAATCCTGGTGATATATCCTCTGTTAAAAATTGTAGTAAATTTTACTCTATCTAAAAAAAAGAAGGCAACCATACTGCACGTAGCCTACCCATCCATTACCATTGTCTGTAGTGCCTTTTCTGACTTACAGATGTTTCAAGACATGCAGAAATGGGGCATGAATTGGGACATTGTCAGGAAATGGCAAATAGCAGTGTCTCTTGTTGCAGTTTTAAGCATGTAAGAACATCTAAACAAGAACAAGATTCTTGGTGCTGATTTTATTAACCTCCCACTTGATGACTTGCCTTATCATTTTAATGTTAGTTTTGATTTTCTTCAGTTACTGAATCAGGATTTCCCCCTCTTCTCTGCCTTAATTCCTGCCTCTCAAGTGGGCTCTGCTTTTGTATTTACAGACTATGCAGCACTTTCCCACTAATGCTCTATATGAAAATGAGGTGTTTTCTTGACTATCCAATAGAAAAGTAGATGATCCTTATACTTTGTAAAAAAGGCAGGCAGCCTGCATACCTAAAACCGGTGTATCATGAAGTGTTTATTGCAGTCTTTTATTGTTAGTATTTTTCTGAGCTGCCCTTCAGTGGATAGGAGGAAAAGGAATTAGTGAGTCACAGAAGGACAGGTTCTGCTTTGTGTTTTGTGCCTATAAGCTCCATTCTAACAGCTCTGAGATATAGCACCAGCCTGCCATAACAAGATGTGCATAATAAAGTAAAAACAGAGTGCTCATCTTTATTTTCCCTGATGTTTGGTCTCTGCCTCAAGAACTGCCCCGCACTGCATCCCAAACCACTTTGACTGTCTGATTGTCTATTTGCTCTGTAAACTGTGAGACTTTAGCCATGAAGTACAAGGCCCATAGGTGTTCTGGGGAACAGCATGTTCCAACAAGGAAATAGAAAAATGTTTCCCATTTTTCCCAGTAATTCCCAGTAGTAGCACACAAAACAGTGCAAAAGATCTATTTCTGGGTAGAGAAAATTTTCTTCAAATGCTGCATCTGAACCGTGACCTTAAGAGGATTTTTTGGGGAATGAGGAGGGACTGTAACAAAGGTTAAAATTGTATAAAGAAGAATGTTTTTATGAATTCGGAGCCTAATTTTGGGTAACTGGGGAGGTGTATTTGATCTCTTAAAGACCAAGTTCTCCAGATGTAACACCGTTAAGACTATGACTCAAATCTTTGTTATGTCACTAGAGAAAATACCTGAAGTTAACTCTTTGCGTAGAAATGTGTGGACCCAAACAAAAGCAAAAGGCATCTTTTGGCTTTATTTTGACTGGCAGGGGAGGGTAACAATAAACTGGTTTTAGTTTCTTTTCCACCACCAAGAAAGGAGTGGGGTATAAGAAATTAACAGAAATGAAGGAGGGGGGAAAAGCCAGTACAAATATTGTTGGGGTTTTTTTTTAATAGATTGATTTTGGTGAAGAAAATACTCATCTATTAACAACATAGTGTAGTCCTCAGACTAGTTTAAACAGTTGCATAATTTTAAGTTGATTAAGGCACAGCAGAGCAAAAAAGCTTCTACCAGAGTATCTGCTGAGTGCCCTGCTAGGATGCTAATGTTTTCAGTAAGTCAAGGTTGCATATTTAAAAGTCAATGTTCCCTTTGCATTAAGTCCTTCTTCCTGTGGCTAAAATAAAGAAGAAGTTTAAGTTAGAATTCTGTTTAACTGGAGCCTTCACTGTCACTCAGAGTTTCTGAGGGAGAGAAACAGAGGGGCCTCCTGGGTGTGCGAAGTTATGTGCACTTCTGGGCCAGCACTGACTGTGTGGTGTCATGATGGCAGAATGTATCCCACATGCTTACACATTTTTGTTCAGTTTCATCTCATCTGTGATGATGGTAAAGTAATACAATTTTTTTCAAAATGTTATGTATTTTTTTTAATCCTATTACTTTAATGTTATACTATTAAAATCTCATTTTAACATTGTGTTTATATGCGAAAATTTAGTATATCCTTCTGTGTGGTCTAATTTTCATTTGTGATCTCTGTGTATCAATACTGCCTCCAACACAAAGTAATGTGAGAGCCAGATTAATTTGTTTTGAAAAAATTCAGACCTTGGGGTAGAAAGTGAGAGAATAAGTTGTGTGGTGGGCAAAAGCACTGACAATTGCAGCATGGGCACCAGGTATATGTCTGTGGTAGAGTTTGAAGCTTAGACAAAGTGTGATTATCTCACAGGTTTATCTGCAGTGCAGTTTCTCTTTGCTCTGTTGCATTGTTTCAAATTATCATACCTTTGAAAGATGATGAGAGCTTTGGAGTATGGCAGCTTTTCCAGCAGTATTGTTTGTATTTCTGGAGGGAGTACCAGTCTTAAAAACAGGATTTCCATATGAAGTTTAGGTGTGTCTTTGATGTTTGTTCTCCTTGTTTGTACTATTTATTTCCTGCAGTTGTTCTAGGAAAATTTTAGTGGCTTGCTCTGATGCAGATGTTCTAAATCAAATACTTCTTTCTTCTTACATGATTACAAGAGATCAGAAACAACAGAATCATACAAATCCTTGCAGACAAATTTGAATGGGACATGCATCCTACTATCCTGTCCTAGTAAGTGAAATCTTCTGTTTCACAATTCAAATTCTTGCGTGTTCCTAACGGTGTTTCTCATGGGAGTTTCCTGTTAATTGGTGAGTTTACTGCAGTTAGTTGTGTAGGTATTATTGATTCATACTGTTAAGTTCTGAATTAACATCTAAATTGTAAGTATTGCTTGGTGAATTGTCAAAGATAATGAGAGCCAATACCTGATACTGAAGTTAACATTGCATTTTAATAAATGCTCCTCAGGACCATGTGCCTGTGCCTCTGCATAGTTTTCTGCATAAGTTCTCCCAAAGCTTGGGTGCCAAAACTCCTGATCAACCCCAGCACCAGCTACCAAAATCTCTTGCTCTGTGTTATGTTCTTGTATGAAAATGGGATCTCAAACAGACTTGAAATACAGGACCAAAATCAGATCCAGGTGTTCTTTTTCAGCTGCCTGAGGTGAATGCAGAATCCTGTACTTCATGCTCTACTTAGTGTGAATGCAATATGTTAATTGAAAATAACTATAGATTCTGTGGATCGGAGATACTGGAGGAGGGAGACCTGTGAAAGGAAGTTCCTTGTGGGCACAGTGCAGGGCAATTCTGGGATCTGTTGCCTACTTTTTGAAGCCTAGTGCACAGCAGAGCGTATAATGTTTTTAATGATCGCTTATGATGAACTAGGCCTTGTAATCAAAGTCTTGACAGGGATCCTACTTGTATATTAAAACTCTTCTTCCTTAGTCTTGTTAGTACTGAACACAAAAAAAAAAAAATCTCTTGAGGAGCTTGGAAATTATTGTGTGTGTCCTCCCTGGGATGATGCCCAGGACTGAAGTGTTTACCTCTGTCTATTTGCTTAGCCTGAGGCATTTGTGATTGCTTCAGCACGGTGAGCAGCCAGGGAGATGGGAGTTTGCATGCATGTTGGGTGGCAAAGGGAGGGATAGGCTGCTAGAGGAGTGCCAAAGCATTGCATGCTTTCATTGCTGATGGGGAAAACATTTGGCCCTGGGTAAGAATATTTCAGACAAAGCTTGGAATATGTCCATATCACAACAACCATATTCTTGCTATCTCTACAGTCACCTAAAAAAATGAACCCTTAACTCCACAGCATTCAACTTCATGCTGAATCGAGAGTAGAAGAACTAAGATTCTTGCTGGGGAAGCAGGGAGCATCCATCAGTTTGGGATTTATGGTACCAGATGGACTCTGCTGTGTGTTCTGGCTCCAGTGATGGATATGTTAAGTTTTGTCTTTCTCTCATGCATGCTGAGATGGAAGAAAGGAAAACATCCATCATTGAAGGAGAACAATCAAAGCCAGAAAAAAAAATTACGCAGAATATGAAAGCACCATATACAAAGAAATTGTTGCTACTTCTCTTTCTTATATCATAAACGATTTCAATCCATTTGGGCTGGGAACCTAAACTGTATAAACCTTGTTGATGTGTTATACCAACCAATGCACACACACACACTCTGCCCCTCTTCAAACCCCCCTTCCAATAATGTTTAAAAAGTCTCCCCCCATTTGGAAAAGCAGATTACAAGACAGTTTTTTTTCCTGATACGTAACAAATAAAATGAATAGACTTACCTAGGATTTAATATGATCTCCTGTATTTAAAATGGAATGGATATGATTTCTTTAAATTATTTTGGAACGCTTAGACTAACAAAGTGGATAAGCCAGTTTTAGAATAAAACCGACGTGTAAAAACTGGCAGAGTTTTTAAACACTGTACATTGTAATTGCCTTTTGTTGGGGTATTATTACTTCAGCTGCACAATTATGGGAGCCTGCTGCATATTAGCAGACACTTTTCCAATAACCTCAGGCTATATGCACTGAGTTGGATTCTCCTATTCAGACTATCATCTTGGATTCTCCCAGACTACATACCACTGCTTTTTTTTTTTTCCCTTTCTCTGTAGCAGTGCATGCTGTAGGCAATAGTGAGTGTAATACTTTCTGCATTGTTAGGCAGTGAACATTATCAGCAGCTGCAATATTCGGGATTAGCCTTTTTGTTATTATTTGGCATCTGCAGTACCTACATGAATCCGTTCAGTCCTGTTTCTGCAGAAGGCAGCTGGGCTCTCTGACTCAGAGAACACAACCATAAAGGTTTCCTGTAATTGTCACTATCCTCGGGAGTTCAGTCTTAATTGGAACTGCAGTTTTTCCAATGCAGTTAACTGAGATTTATAAAAACTTGCATTTTATTTAAACAACAGGGGTTATATTAAATGATGTCTTCACATTTTATAATGGTGAAATGGGGTCAGATCAAGGTTCTCAAAGCTAGACCACAAATCAGTTCCTGAGTGAGAACTATAATCCAGGTCTAATAACCCCAAGCTTCATCCTTGGTCCACTAGCAAGCAGATGTCTCTGAATTAATTATGCTGCAGAAAATGTATCAGCTGGTATCCTGCAGTACAGAAAATGTATTTCAGAATAGTAAATAAAATCTAGGACTTTCCTGGGGCTTGTGGACTTTTTTTTTCCTCTAGGTGTCTGTCAACTAAGCTTCATTTGAATTTTTTAAAATTGAAATGAAAAGATTCACTGGCTTTTGTAAAGGGTGAGAGAAAACAATATTTTTATGTTACATATTTAAAGATGCATTTGCTAAGGACTGATCTTCCATGATACCCATAATTTTGGTTTTACCTTTCCTAGCTTACTTGCCTCCTTTGGAAAATAAAGGAGCCATGTACTGGTTAATGAAAGAGAGGAAGCAACTGTTTCATGCAGACTAAATTACAGGGTATTCAGTTTTGCTTGTTTTTCCTAAATTGTCATAGATATTGAAAAATATGGTGATCAATGAAATTTAAGATTTACATGCTAGCATCGGTTACCAGCATGTCACTTAAATCAGAGAATCAGTTAAGACGTGAGATTATTTGGAAGAATTCCAGAAAAGGAATAACATTTTATTCCAAGAATAGTTGTGCTCCTGTCAGGGTGGGTGGAGTGATGTTGAGACTATTTATGTTACGGGTGAAAATGGTAGAAGAGGTAGAAGCAGTACAGTGTTGCATTTTGGGGAAGAAAGATTTCTCAAGAACACCATTGCATGGTATCCTTCTGCGATATTGAAATGCATATGCACACAAACATACACACAAAACCAAACCAAAATGAACAAAAAAACCCGCAAAGCAAACACAATACATCTATTTAGTTTCATCTTAAGGACACCCGAAAATGCTAGAAATATTTATTTTTATCTAAGTCTTGTAGAGATACACACAGAAACACATCTTGTGTACATGTGCTACAGTGTTTAATAATTCTTTTGTTTGACTTGCATTATGAAGTTGATTTCGCTGGTCATGACACTCTTGGCTTTTTGTGTCCTCAGTACTAATACCATTTGTCTGAAAGGTGATAAAAGGTGTTATTCTTGTCAGTATCCTGGAACTGGAAAAGTCTGCCTGGATCATCAAACCAGTGAAATTCAGGTTCAGAAAACCACGCAAAATTTTGGAGACATGTAGGCAGAAAATACCAGTGGCAACAGAGCACTTGAAATGTCCTATAGACTTCAGTCAAAGACTAGAAAAGCACAAGGATAAATGGTGTCACACACAAGAATAAATATTTTCAGAAGTTTTGCTGTCAAACTCAAGGAGATCAGAGTTGTATCAGAACTGATTTATTTTAAATAAAATTACTCAGTTGTGTAATTTGCAGAAAGTTGGATAAAGGCCATGTTTTCCCTGCTCTTTGAAGTCTTCATGAAAAACATGACTTCAGTGGGAGCAAGACCACAATAATTTCTCTTTTATTACTGTTTTTCGCCATCTCTACCATTTTAAACAAGGTAATATTCTTTGTTCTGTCAGCAGTCTTAATAATGTATTATACTTTAAAAATGACTATTTTGGGATCATGGTGGGGTTTGTGGAGGAACTAAGTGCTGCTCTTGGGCTATAAATCTGTGGTGGTTAGTTAAAAGGCTAAATGAACATTAACATGTCCTGTCACTTTGACCTCGATGGAGTTAAAGCAAGTAGCAGGGCAAGTTCAGTGGCTTTAAATGAGTTATTATTAGTCAAATCCCTGCAAAACCAAACAAATGTTATGTCATTCTATTTTGTAATTTTCATCCAGAGAACTCTGGCTGACTGGTGACTTCACACGTTCTGGTCCATGCTTTCCTGCTAGCAATACGTTTCCTGTCCTGGCACTCTAGTCTCTAAATTTCTTCTTATTTTGGCATAATAGAGTCTGTGCTGATTATGTTGAGTTTACCGTGCCTATGGAGTCAACCTGAGAAACTCGGGATGAGTCAGATTTGTTGCTTATATGATTTGCATGCAGCCATGTGTGTGTGCACATGTCCACAGTTATTCATGACTGAGAGCCTGTGCTCAGCGAGGCAAGAATGATGCTGGAACTTAAGAGAGTCCTGGTACTGCTCCTCTTTTGATTGGATATAATTTCTGAGTTGAACCAGAAGACACATGTGTCAAGACCTGGAAGTTTCCCAGCCCTGCACGTGAAGCAGGTGTGGGTGTAACACTCTGTACATTGAGCTTCTGCTCTGCAGTATGTGTCTGCAGGTGCCTGTCTGTTTGGGATGCATTTGTATAGGCTGGTTCTGTGGTCTGAAGCGGTGGTGGCTGGAACATGTTCAAGCATGTCACCGATTTTTCGTTTGTTCTGCTTTTTTTTCCCTAAAAATCCTACATTTATTTTATTTTGGTTTTATTCTGCCCAATATTGTGATTTGGAAAGCATATAAACAAAATGCAGCTTTATGAGAAGGCTATTCCTATTTCTTTCATGTTCCTTATGCCTAGATTCTGCTCAATAATTGCCATCTTTCCATGTGTGTTCTTTGGTTAAGCAAATAAGCTGGATTTAATGTTTTAATTTTTCCTTATGCAAGGACCTCTTCAGCATGAAGAGAGAAAGATAAGTAGTAATATTTGCTATCATATATCATAAGGAGAAATAGTACTTGTAGAAGGAACACAAGGTTGTGGATTGCAGTCGTAACCATTCATCCTTGATTGATTCCTGAAAGTAGGGTATATTTGCATAATGCAGGCGTGTTTTGGAGGAGGGAAAGAGGAAGGAGAATATTTTTATCTTTTTATTCTTACTCTTGTTTTCCTCTCTCGTTCTCAGTTTTGATACACTTTCAGTTTTGACAAGATTTTCTCTCTTGCCAGATACCAACAGAAGCAAAGAATGTGTTCAATAGTATGTTATGCAGTATGTGAAATTTACTTACATTTGTTCAGTCCTCCTGTGCATAGATGGTGAGAACACTGAAGTAGGGAAAAGCCCCATCTACCTGGTGTTCTTGACACTTCTACTTTAGCTCCACTGACACCAGCCAAAGTCACTTGGAGCAGCTTCCTTAACTCAGGTTGTCAACTTGGTGGAGCAAAAGCCGAGGCTGGCTGGTGAAATGATGTGGAGCTGCCATGCTTTTATTCCACTGGTATCCTTTTTTTGTTTTGCGAGGTGAGCAGGGGTTTTCATTAGGTGCTGTGTGAAGATCTTGAGTGCCTGGGCAAGCTCCCAGCTGACTGGGTGAGGTGAGGTTCTGCTGTGGCACACTGCCTGAGCAGCGCCGTGCAGCTACAGCAGAAGTGGGAAGCCTCAGCGTGCAGGCGAGCCATGGTGTCTAGACATGCTGTGATTATTTCTTTGCTCAGTTCAGTATGTAGCCAAATATCTTTTCAAGTATAGTAGACAGATGTGAGCACAGTGCCTGCACCCATATAACAGCGAAGGTGGTAACGGCGTGTGTGCTTCTCCAGATTTAATCACACTGCTTGGTCACACCAGTGACTTTAGTACCATACCCTATCAGCAGCAGGAATCAGCACTCCCATGTGTTTAGCTTTAAATCTTGTGAAGATTTCTTGAAACTTTCCACTAGTATACACCTATGTGTATTTTTATCCATTTGCACAAGTCCCACCCTCTGCCCTGCCGCCCCATTCTTTTAAATTAAGGGGCTTCTGGAAAATAAAATGTATCATGGCTGAATTCCCCTCTTGTGTACCTGTGTTTGTCATTGAGAGTAGGGACAAACAAGCTGTTTGGAAAGTGAGTTTGTCTGTTGTTTTTTCTGGCCATTTTCATGGAAGTTTTTGTGTTAGATTAGAACTGATCATGAGTTCCAGTAGTCATTTTGAAAGGAAAGAGTAGGAGACAGAGGCATGAAGCAAAGCCACACTAGCCTTTTTGCTATAGCAACTGATGCTAAACCAAAGCAAGAGTAAACTAAACCGTGGTTGCATACCTCCCAGTGAAATAATTGATGTGTTTTTTTAGCAGTTAGACTTCTAATTTTGGTGGCTTTATTTACAGTTTCTGTAAGACTGGTTTAGTATGGGCTGTGTAGACCAAGTTAGCCTAATTTTAGCTTAAATTAGTGAATACTCAGGCTAATTTCTGGTGTTATCCTACCCACAGCATGTACTGTATTGTGCTTGATGAGAGTGCCACCACAGTCACAGGAGCAGCAGGGCTGCCATATGAACAAGTGTAAGGGAAGCAAGACGTGAATCTGTAGAAATCCAACCTTTACGTATTAGTTTTTGTTTGTGTGCATGTTTTCTCTATATCAATAAGAAGGACTCATACTCTGCTTTCCAGGTTTGTTTAGGTAATTATTAAGATTCAACTAAAACTAAACTTGCTAAAGCTTATATTCTGATCAAATAAGATCTGATATGTTTATGTAGAAATAAGAATTGTGAAGTGAGTGTTGAAGGGACAGGGGGCAGATTCAAGTGCTTATAGAAAGCACTAGTACTGTTAGGCTTGTTTAGGAAAATTGAGGTATACAGCCTTCTTTGTAATGTTTCAAAGTCTAATAATTCAGCTGCTCATTCTGGTGTAGTGAGTGCATACATAAATCACTAGCACACTGCATCTTGGAGATGGGTTGCTTGTAGTTGTCTGTAGAACTTACTGCATGGTAACAGTTATAATTAATTGCTTGACAGACTGAATGTCTCAGAGTAGTTTGTCATCAACACGCACTGGTGACGGGTAGTTTGAGTGCTGAGGTGTTCAAGTATTCTCTGGTATGTAGTAGTATAAAAAGCACAATTTGGTCCTCTTCCAAGTTTTAAATTTGTCCTTGCCTTTCTGAAAAGTGGGAGGCAAAGCAAAGGTGATGCAATGTCTTGTCGAAAATATAAGCTTCTCCTACCACCTTGGACTGTGAAATTGAAAGTGACTTTCTATCCTTTATCTTTGATTGATCCCTATGCCATGGAGAACACCATCTAAATCTGCTTTTGGCAACTGGAGGGGTGTGTATTGTGCATGTGTGATATAAATTCTTAGTTTAGGAGAAAACATGTAAATTATAATCTGAAGTACTTGGTGATTGTGAGAACGGGACTCTTGAGAAATTTTGATGTGGTAAACATAAATCTGAATCTTTGTTGTCTAACCTGGAGAATTCTTCTTGTTCATACGATGTTTCCAAACATTTTTATCCTCATGCATTTGACAGATTTCCTGAGACTTCCATAGGTCAGGAAAGCACTGGAAAAAAATCACAAACACTTCTAGTCATCTAGTACAGTCATTTCATATAAGTGAGTAAACAGAGTGGAACAATGGCTCCTTTTTTGCCTCGTGTCTCTGTTTAGGTTCAAGGGTGAGCTGTTGATTGCTAGTGTATTTGTTCTGTTCCATAGATGTTCTCAATCTAGGAAACGAATGCTTAAATTGGACAGAGTACTACTGTTTTTTCTTGTGAAGTGCCTTTTTCTTGAGGTGTTGAGAGCAGGAAACTGCTATGTGATTCCTGTCTTGCTGTTTCAAGTAGAGATAGCACTTGATTGATTAGAAGCACTTTCTTTGTTTCAATAAATAAAAAAGCAAGATAATTTTTTTGAATATTTATATTGTACTTGTCATTCCTACAAGATGGGTTAATGTCTTGAAATGTGCTTAATGATGCATCCCTTTCTTGAAAATGCCTTTTGTATTGTTTTGAGATATTAGACAATAACTGCATTTTTCTCTTGAACTTCATGTTTTGTGGAAAGATGGAAGAATACTAAAGTTTTACCCATCTGAATTTTGTCATGGATTTTACCCAGGGACAGATTTAAGTCCATGTATTAGGCATGTTTAATTTTAGTGGTGTTAAGGCACCAAGGCAAAATTTTACAGTAAGGATTTTTCTCAAATTCATGTCTCATGGATTTTGGTACTTCTGCAGCAAGTATTCCTTTTCTGATTCTCATCCCAAGAAGCCAGGTATTTTAAAGAATGACTTTTTTTTGTCTATCTCTTTCCATTTGGTTCTTGTTCACACTGTGTAGTTAAAGTGCCTTACATTTCTAATTTATTAACTTGAGAGACATGTTTTATGTCTGCAATAAATGTCTGAGAATTGCTGATGAGCTTTCTCCTCAACACCTATTATCTCTCTTCTGTGTTTCCTTAACTCCTAGGAGCCTCCAAGGTAGACCCAGGACCACACTTTGGCTCTGCACAAACGCTGAACAGAGGCAGTATGTGATTACAGAGGGATGGTGACTAAAAGGTGGGTAAGAGACTGCATTTTGTTCAGTCAGTAGGTGATGATGTCATGGAGAGATCGTAAGATGATGTCTGGAAAAAAGACTTGTGATATGACTTTTGTAGACCACTACGGTTGTTCTGCGTTTCTCTTTTCCCTAAGCTAAGGAAATTCAACAAATGGAAATGGGAGGAATGAAAGAAAAAGAACCTGCAATTCTCCTCTCTTCTTACCTCTCTTAAATTATGCTTAACTTCAAAAAGGGAAAACTATGTAAAAATGGGGATGTTTGTTTAAAGTGACACTGAAAGGGTAACTGTAAGAGTAACATGTTTGTAGGTGACTATTTCAGGATGCTGGTTTGGAGGCTCCACACAAATGCTTACCATCAGTGTAAAAACGTCTTAGGAAAAGGAAGCCTGTGTAGTTAAATGACAAGGTAGAGGAGACTATTAAAAGCAAGAGGACGTCTTAAAAAAACCCACGTCTGTTCAAAGAAGGAAATAAGACCAAAACATTCCCCTATCAGGCTAATCAAAAAGTTAATAAATGCTTTTTTCAAGCACACAAAGAGCGGGAGGCCAGCTGGAGAGTCTGTGTGGCCTGTGTTTGATACTATGAAATGAACAATCCGAGACAAAGCAATGGCAGAAAACTGAGTAATTCTTGTGTGTATGTGCTCACCACTGAAAAGTGTGGGATGGTTCCTGTTTTGGAAAACTTCTTATGGGAGGCTTAGGAGATTGCCTTTCTGGAACAAATTGCATGTTCTCAATTTAGCAGGTCCAGATGTAGTTTACCCAATTTGTTTTAGGAATGGTAGAGTGAAATAGACCAGCTACAGACTTCAGTTTGCAGCCCCTTGCTTTTAAGTGTCTCAGCAGCTGAGTACTTGGAGATGTCTGATTTGATGTCATATTTCAGAAATCATTCATGTGGACTCAGGGAGTCTAAAAACCAATGGGCCTCTTGTTTAAACTGAGTGGATTAATTAAAAAATTAGATTAGTATCTCTGTTTTAGAAAGGACATTGAGTATTACAGTGGAGATACTGAGAAAGGATTGATTTCTGTGAATGAAAGCCTGATTAAGAGGATATTTAAGAACTGGTGAACTGGTTAATTTTAGCCTTCAACTATTTGAAGAATGCTTAGAAAGATGATGGAGCCAATGTTCCTAGTGGTGCCAAACCATATAGCAGGAGGTTAATGTACACAGGTTGCAAATTGAAGTGTCCTGATTGGGCATTGTAGGAAAGATTTTTTCTGTAGTAATGTAGTGCAACACTGAATAAAATTACCTGGGAATGTGGTGGGGGATGGCACCTCTTCCAAGGGGGAGCTTTCAAATCTTAGTTGGACAAGACTTAGTTTCAAGTTAGTGCTACAGCTGACTTGATCTACTGTGGCTTTTAGTGCCCAGCCAGACTGTCTGACTGGATGAGTCCCGGAGATCTTATCTAGCCAGCATTTTTGTGATTTGAAGTCAAGTCTTCCTAAAATGCTGTGGTCTTTTGACGGAGACAACTGGCATGCAGATGAAAGACATCATTGGATGTATTGTTCAACTTAAATTTTGAAAAGGTATTTCGTATTCAAAGTTCCCTTGAAAATTTTTTAAAGGAACTAAAGAGGCACAAGTTGAGGAGGAGTACTGCCAACTATGTAAATAATTGGTAAAATGATGAGGAAAAAAAACTTCAGGAGAAAAGTCTGTTGGAAATCACCAGTGGCTTTCCATAGATATCCCTGTGAGTGCCCAGGGGTATTTTCATATTCATAAGTGACTTGGGACAAAAGTGTGGTGACAAGGTTTGTTTCTGAAACTAAGTTATTCAGGACAAAAGAAGGTAAACAAGAAGGGTGTAGACTGAAAAAATGCAAAAGAACCGTATAAAACCAAGTGGCCATTAAAATGATGGAAGAAATTCAGGATCAGTGATGTTAAATTATTTTGAGTTAGCTTGAGGTCTTGGGACTGTAAGCAGCAATTTATTGAAAAAATCAGCTCTATACTTTAGTAGCAATCCAGAAGTAAATTTCTGTCAGGAATTGCTCTGAAAGGTGAGAAATCAAAATATTAGATCACTTTCTAAATCTGTGATATGTTTACATCTTAAATATGGTATGCTGTGCTGGTCTCCTCATCTCAGAACAAATGGAGTAGAACAAGAAAAGTTTCAGAGAAGGGCAACAAGAATGAAGAGCAGCAGGATGCAGGAGACATCCATGGAACAGCATCTATACAAGAACAACTAACTAGATGAGAGTTTCCAGACTGGAAAAGAGATAGTGGCCAGATGCTAATGCTAGATGTCTATAAAATTATAGGAACTGTGAGGTGTGTGGATGGGAAATGAATACTCAGTGCCACCTAATTTTGTATTAGAAGAGAGATGAGGTGAAACAGGCAGGGAACAGTCTTAAAGCTAGAAAAAGAAGTGTTCGGTTTTGGTTTGTTTTTTTGCACAGTGTGTAAGTCAGCTCTGAAATTCCTTGCCACAGCATGCTGTGTGTGCTGCATGGGTATAAAAAGCTTCTGAACAAAGTCGGAAAAGGAGGTGGGAAAAAAGAGCAGACAAAAAAAGAGGTGATAAACAAAGGTATTGACTCTGGGTAAGGAAGTTACTGAGCTGTGAGTTGTGGAAAGTATGAAGGGTTTTGGGGAGAGTGGAAGAGAATTTTTGTATATGACTGCTCTAAACATCTGCTCTTACTGCTCCTGGAGACAGAGTAGTAGGTCAGGCTGGATGTTTTGTCTGAGTTGGTTTTGCCATTTCAGTTGGGCTAAACAGCCAGCCTGACCCACTGGGGTGGTTCTTACATGCTATTTTATAAACAGTAAGGTTGCAGGGTGCAGTCCCAGGAAAACTCTGTTGCTAACACTGTATTTAAAAATGCTAAGCTGTTATGTAATTTAAGGTCTCCCACTGAGCTTGGAGCCTTTTCCCTCATTGTAAGATAAATGCTTTTAATGTTATTTTGGCACTTGATAAATTACAATTAAATTTGTTTTAATATGTTCAAGCTGTTTCTTTGAGAGTTCAATCCTTAGAACAAAAACCTCAGTTTTCTGTTTACTGTGTTCCCTGTACAGTGTGTAGTGCCTGTCAGGGAGTGAGGAATTACCAGAACACCTTTTCTCAATCTGTAAATTCTAGTGACACCCTTTTTGGTGTAGAGACAGTAGACTTTGGGGGGGAGAGATAAGGCAGATGAAATGGCAAAGCCTAAAGGAAGTACAAAGAGAATGAGAAAACACTGATAAATTTGGAGATACTTTTGTGCTTGCGAATTAGCTTGAGAAGCAAAGTATTGGAGTTATATTATCATGATCAAAGGGGAAAGGCTAAAAGTGACAGCGTTTCATAATGATTGCAGTTGAAATGGTTGGAACAGATTAGGTTACTGGAAGAAAGATGGTCATGGGAGAAGATTAGAGGAAAATAGGCAAATTGATCTGAAGGAATTGAATGAAAAGATGTAGGCACAGTTGGGAAACTACTGAATAAAGTTCTGAAGAATTAATGGAATTTTAGGAGCTTAGAGAGGAGCAGATACTGGGAATGAAACAAACGGTGTGTTTGGTTCTCCACCAGTGGTTTATGGATGTGAGATAGATGGATCCATGCAAGCATTAAAGAGTATTCCAACTTCCTGTACCAGTGTCTGTACTTCCTCGGGGAAGTTTTCCAAGGGGACTTGAAATCAAAAAATTTTAGAGGGAAAAGTTGGTTTTTTTTCATTAGGTCAGAGAGGTTAGTTGCTCTTGGCAAAAATGAAATTTATTAAAACAGTAGCAAAAATGGCTCTAAAGAAGCTGAAATGGAGACTGAGAATTTCTATGTAACATGGCCAAGACTTGCAAAGACAAAAGTGATATGAAAATTTGAAGCAGTGATGTACAGTCCTGAGGAAAGAGTATTTTTTTTGCAGGAAGAGAGGTTACAAGGGTGTGGTTTTAGATAAATGGATGGGAATTGAAGAATAAGATCAGTTAAAAGAGAAAGAAGAGGTATATAACATAAGTCATGACCAATTTAAAGTATTGCTTAGGTCAGCCATTTCTCTACCCACCTAATTCTTTGACCTCACCCATTTATGAAGAAAAGTTCTTCTTCCTGGGCTTCTAACTCTTCTGGTGTCTTCCTTGTGCTACTGTGTGTGTAAGGATGGGAGGTTTTCCTTTGTGCAGGACCTGTGGAAATTTAACAAATGAAACCCAACAATGAAAAGCTCATTAGCAGTAGTTGTTCTTTGTTACAAGGAACCTGCATTGCTTCAAAGCAACAATAGCAATTTCCAAGTCGAAGGAGCTTCATTCTTTTTCTCAAACTTTGTGCCTGGTGTGTAACATAACTGCAGATCACTGAGCTGCAAAGAGCTTTGTACTGAAGTGATGAATTGTGCTGTGCTTGAATCTGCATATGAGGTGAAGAAGGATCAGAGAGGGATGGATGAGGTCATTGTGCCTAATGGAAGACTCTTTGTGTCTTGCTGCAGAGAATGAGACTCTTCCCATTAAAGCCAGTTAAATCTCTGAGATTAATGGCATCCAGAAGCAGGGTTTTAACACCTGGTGTGAAACTAAATGGTCTTTGATTTATAATTTTAATCTCTCTGTTTTTTTCTTATGCTTAAAATTCTAGTTAGGGGTAAGGTTCAACTTCCCCTCCACTGGCACAGCTGCCCTCCTTCAGGTCACACACAATAGAAATGCTGCCTTTAATTATTCCAGATATCTCTCATTTGTCTAAAGTCTCATGGGATGCTTTCTTTTGTCGTGATGATTGAAAATGCCAAAAGAATTTGTAGAAAAGGGTACTGTTTTGAGACCTTTTGAGCTGACTCTGTTGATCCAAGTTTGGTGCATTTATATATTTTTTTTTTCACATGACAGAGATTTTTGTACTTGCAGTGTGTGCATTAAAATATGTATAATCTGTTTGCTCTGGAAGCCCTTTTGGCAACACCACTGAAGCAGTTTGAATTATTTTTCACTCGGATTCAGATTGTATCGTTATAAAATGTGGTGAAATCCAGTGCTGGAAAACATGCAAGATTGACAGCCCTGGAAATTGAAATCCCTGTTAATCCATGTACTAGCTAGCACAGCCTAGCTGGAGCAGACTCTATCTTGGCAGCACAGCTCATGGTTAACCTGATGAGATGACCTCTGCTTCAGTTATTTATTGTTTACAGAGCACTGAAGCTTTGCAAAGGTTTTTCACAGTGAGAGCAATGTGTTTCAATTTGTGTTTTCAACATCTTTCTATATGATGTGTTTATTACAGTATAAATAAAGGTTTGTGTCTTTTAAAAAAGCAGAGCTCTGAACTCTGCCCTGAATTTCTTCGGTAAAAGTTATAGAAATTGGTAGGGCTGTAGTGAAAGGAACAGAATGCATCATGGTGACATTAGCAATTTAGGATTTCTGCTGGATCACTCTGAAACTGTCCCATCAGCATCATGGTGAAAGTGGTATGTAACAGAAGAAAGAGTTGGCCACGTATGAGAGGATGGGGGAATTTGTTCCTGTATCCAAAGTGTGTGCCCCGGAGAGAGTCCCATCCTCTCTCTGGGGTGAAGCATGCTGAGGTAGAGCATAGCAACCACATTATGCTAGGAAGTTTGTTATTACTCTTTGGTAAGCTGAGTGTTATTCAGATTTTCAATATCTGTCTTCTCAAGTTACGCATTTCCTAGCACTGCCATAAATTGCCAGTTTTTTACTTGGCCAGATGCCAACAATATATGCAATTATCCTTGTTTGGTGTGTTTTTGGTGTGGGGTTTTTGTGTGTCCAATCTCTTTTCTTTTTGCCCCTCTCTGGATCAAATTCTGCATTTATTATTACACAAAGTACCCAGTGGAAAGGCATTGCATCCTCAGCATTTTCCTTCTGGGCTCTTTATTTTGAATTTCAACAATAGATTCCGTAGACCCTTCTCATACCTGTGATACTTGTATCTAGTTGCACCACTGCTGCATAGAGTGACGCTTTTCTGCTCTGACTTTTCAACACCACACCCACAGCCAAAGGGAAGGGTTTATTCGTAAAATATTTTATTGTACTTGTATTTTACCTTGTGTCATTAATAGACACCATTTCCAAGGGTTCTTTTTTTGTTTGTTTGGTTGAATTTTTTTGTTTAATGGCCATTTTTCCTTGGTATTCCTTCTAGAGCTTTGATCTTGGACTGTTGTACTGGAAGTAGATTTAACAAGTCTTTCTGTAACAATATGCAAATGGCATCAAAGCAGAGACTTAGTAAATAAAGGAGAAAGAATATAACTGCAAAAGGATTACAGAAGAGGAGATGAAGCCTGTCAGATCTTAATATTGTAAGAGCATTTTTAGTACCACTGTCAGGTGCAGAAAAGAAAGAAAAGCAAATACAGGAAAGGAAAAATAGTGTTTTAGGATTTTATTTATATTTAAATGATACCCTCTTCTGCTGATGATAGATTCTTTTGTTTACCTCAAAAAGGAGAGGAACTGAGGTCTACAGAGACAGGAAAGCTGAGGGTGGATGGACATAGAGGAGCACAAAAAGGGGTGCAGGCCATCCTGTATGGTTTTTGGGGGGGTGTGTGTATGTATTTTTTTTTTTTTCCTGGTCATCTCAGGCAGCACTGACTAAGGGTCTTAGAGACAACATGTCATCCAGCCTTGGCATAAAATGAAGGGATGGTCAGGAAGTTTTGCTTTAATGAACTGTGGGGGTGCTAGAAAATTTGGATACAAATTAAACAGCCCAAGAAAGCTGAATCTGTGCCTTTACTGTTAGAAAAATCTAAGCGAAGACATAATCATCCTATGTGTTTCTATTTATGAGCTCAAGATGACCTTGACACATTTGGTCTCTGAAGTGTCGACTCCTCAAAAGGAGCAGTCAGAGCTGTGTTTCAATGTATGCAATCTGTGTGTCCGTACTGTATGCTTATAAGATCCCAAAGTGATAAATGAGAAATGATGGCTACAAAGCTACTGAAGTGATTTTGGATATGATGGAGACATCAGTGACACTTCATGTATTTTAGTCTTTGACTGATAAAAGCTGTCAGCCACTGAGAAACCATTGGGAGAGACGTCACTAAACAAATTGGATTTTCACAACATTGTTAGTTTGTGAAATAACTGTATGGAATAGATTTTTTTCCTGAAAGCTTGTAAATGGAAATCACTAAAAAGAGCGTCGTCATTAAGAATTAGATAAAACATGGAACTCTCAGTAATCTAAATAAAATAAGAGGATATTTCAGATGTGCAAAAAATAGAGTATATTTATTTTATTATTTTTGAGACACAAATACACAGAGCAGCACAGTGTATGCTCTGAAGAAAACCCACAAGAGGCTTCCCTTTATTGAAACAAATATGTCAAGAGCCATTCATTCCTCATTTAGCTTTAGGTTATTTGACATCTCCTTATTTGTCGTTTGACAGCTTCATTGAGAGCATTACACCAGATAGTATATGATTTCTGTTGTGTCAAGTTCTACTTCTTTTAAACAGACTTAAAAAATAGAACTCAAATTTTAACTATTGTGTTGGAGGAAGAAAATAAAATTATGATTTATTCTCTTCAGAAAGATTTCTTCTTTCTCTTTTTTTTTCCCTTTTTTTTTTTTTTGTGTCATGCTATATTTTAGGATCTAGTAAAAAATAAGCAAGTTCATACTGGCAAGGTTCAGGCATGTGCAGGGATGTTCCTCATATGTGTAAAACCACTGCATGTGGGTACATGGGGTCTTGAGTCTAAGCATTGTAGTAATAAAGAATCTGGCCTTTTGTTTTTGCAAACTCTGATGGATTGGATATTGTAGCTGTAGAATGGTCTTTGAAAATCTTTGTGCCTTCCATTCTTTTTAATTTTACCTGGTTTATTTTAGGAAAGGATTTATTAACTTGATATTTCACGGAAATTTTAAAATATCTGTATCTTACTTAAGGATTTAGTGAATAACTAAAAATGTGGATGAACTTTCAGAAAGATCTAACAGAAAGAATTTTTTTCCTCTTATTCCAGGACTCTGATAGGTTTGTCAGGGTTTCCTATGTTTCTGATGAACATCTTCAGAAGACAGAACTGATGCAGAGGGGAGTTGTCTGATTTTTCTGTTGCAGTTCTAATTGAATCAGAGATCTATATGCTAGATCTGATATGGAGGAGTGTCATTTGGACTGGTGGAACCCCTGTTGCTTATAATTATGGGAGTTAATCATGGAATTAGAGGAAACATGAAGCAGTGTTTTCATTTGTGTGTTAAATCTTTGCGAGTGTGTGGTAAAAATTTTGTTGATGTATAAAATATCTAAATCATCATCTTTGCAGTGATAGTTTTAAAGAACAACAAAGTGAAGTAGTAGCCTACTTATGCAATCTGCTCTAGTGGGAGGTGTCTCTGCCTGTGGGACACCACGACCAGGGTGGGACCTAGATGACCTTTAAGGTCCCTTTCAACCCAAACCCTTCTGTCATTCTCTGATACTCTAGGCATTTTGTATAATCGGTGCAGACTGAACCATTGGATGGTTCAGGCCACCTATCCCGTTGGATACTCTATTGCTTATCCAAGAACTGGTGAAAGAATCCAGAAGCTTGGTGAAATAAGTGGGTGTTTTGAATACTTACCTTGATGGAAAAGCTACATATAAATGAATAGGTGGGGAACAGAAGTGTTCTGTGGCAGTGATGTGGGATGGGAGCTCTGAGCTGCCTCACCTCTCCCTGTCCTTCATATCAGTCTGCTAAACCTTGCTGTCACTTAAGCTGTTGCTGTGAAGACAGAATATATTGGTTATTGATGGAAAGAAACAAATCAAAAACTGGTAATTAGATGGAAGTTGAGAGGAGTTGGGAGTCTGAAATGGAATTGCAAATGGGGCCATGGGGCTGAGTTGATTTTCCATAAAAGGTGTATTCTCCTCCACTGTATTTTGGTTGTCGTAGCTGTGACCACCATGCATTTGCTGAGAAGCCTTTATTTAACACCCACTGCCCTTTAAAACTGTACCAAAGAACTGCAGGATTGAACCCACTGCAAGATGAAGTTGCCTTTATTATCTAACTGAAGCAGGCTGTCACAATAGTCATTTCATGACACTTTGGAGCTCATCCAGCAGTTCCTTAAAGTAGTAACTACTTTAATATAATCTTTATTTTGGAAGGTTGCCTACTATTAATGTGCAGAATACCCACTAATAGTGTTGTTTTAGCAGTACAATTTTGTCCTTTAGATTGGTAATTCACATTTGAAATGTATTATGTTAAGATTCTATGAAAGCTAAATACCAGGTACTGTCAAGTACGTTTATACAGTGATACACAAAATGACAGAGAACTGTTTTAAGTTGAATATAATTTTTTTTAAAAACCCAGCCATTTGAAATTGCTATATCACTGTCTTCCTTCTGGTTTCTCTTTACATCCATGTACAAATTTTGGCACGTTTTTCAGTACAGTTTACAAATATAAAAAAGTATGTCCAGATGGCTACAGCAATAATCTGTGGTGTGATGATCTTCTTTTTTAATTATTCAACACATGTGACTCCAATCTCTGCGTTGCCTTTTCCCAATTTATATAGAATGCAATGACTAAGCTTGCATTACTTTCTTATTGCCTCTTTTTACCTGCTTCTATTAACCTTGCCTTTGCTTGAAACTACTTTTATCCATCTTCAAGACTTGAGAAAAATTTTTCATCCAACTCTAGTCTTAATCTTCTTCATCCTGGCTCAAGTTATACAACTTCTTTCTTCCCAGCTAATTTTTTCCTATGGTTATCTTGGTGCATTGTCATCTGCTGCTCTGTTGCATGGATCTCCTCCCAGTCCTGAATTTGTGCTTTTAGTTCAATCAAGCCATGTTTCTAAATGGTTTTTTGTGGGTTTTTTTTAGTTTTTTGGACAGCTATCAAAACACAAGCTTTTTGTAATTTACAAGTATTTTTATATATAGTGAAGTTTCAGCACATTGTTAATGCAAGTTAAGTCACACCTTTACTTGTAGTTGTGATTCTGGTCCCGCATAGATTCCTAATTCTCACTGGTGAAGGTTCAAAATTCACTTTTTCTGTGACTGGGAACCTTGCAGTACAAGACTCAGACCTCAGCAGAAAATGGGAACGTGGCTGTGCTTGGTCAGAGGGCCATCCAGCCCAGCATCTGGTCTTTGTCAGGTGCAGACAGCACGTGCCTCAGGGAAGAGGGTAAGACCCCAGCAAGCAGCTAGCGGGACTTTTTCCAGAATATAGTTGCAGTTTCAGGCTCAGGAAGTTCCTGGATTTCACACTGCAAAATGGGAGTTTCTAGGTATTTTGTAGCTATTCAATAGGTCCTTTTTCTGAAGGTCTTCCTGAGCCCATTTTGAAACTCTGTAATTTTTAAAAATGGACGGGACCCTGTGGTATGGACTCTGTTCCAATCTGCTGTTACTCTCAGCACTTGAAACTGTATTTCTACTACAGAACAGCTTGTGTTCTATGTTGTTGATGGTGTTGACAGTCTGTTGGGCCCTAAGAAAATGTGTTTGCTTTGCCAGTAACAGTACCAACTGGAAAAGGAGCAGGCAAGTGTTGTGTAGGGAGAAAAGAGAAGATAAAATGCAGGGGTATGTGTGTTGATCCCTTAATTGCTACAGTTCTTCCTTCTCCAGTTCCTTTGCCTGCCCAAGCTGACACTTCTGTCCTTTCCTGGATAATTTTCTTTTCACTTCATGCCTTTCCTTTGTCTGTTAAACCTCCTCTGTTTTTTCTTCCACTTTTCAGACCTTTATTTGCAAACAATCATTACCATTTCATTTTTCCATTAAAGTTATCTTGTAAAAGAAAAACTTTGCTGTTTTTGTAGTTTGTCAGAGGTGGAGAATTGTTCCTTTTATCACATCATTTCTTATGGCCAGTCTAAGGATCACAGTTCAGTGGATGTCCCAAGCAGTGCATGGGGAAATGTGCTCTCAATGACTGGAACAAGAGATTAGGTATGAGTGGAAGGAAATTTTAAGTAGGAGTCTGTGTCTTGGGAGGATATCAAAAAGGCTGAGGAGCTAATGGATAGCCAAGATAAAAAAAGGGATTTGAAAAAAGTGCTGAGATTTTGCTGGAACTTGGGCCTAGTCTGTGCTGATTTTATTCCTACCCCTAAGTTGCCTGTGGTTCTCTTCTGTGTGGGCCTGCTGGGTTGGTCTGTGCTTGCTCAGGGAGCTGTGGTCCACTGGCTCTACACCCCACTGATGAGGCAGAGAAGCCCACAATGTGATAATTGAGTTCTGAGGTGTTATTACAAACTCCTGGCTTCACTCAGGCTGCAGTTCTTGAAGCAGTGCTTCCTTTGCACAAATCACAAGTATCAGCTCTTTGCGAAGTGCTGGAGAACGAGCTTTGATGACAGATTCTTGTTTTATGAGTTGTCACCCTCAGCTACAGATATTAGCAGTCTTTTGGCAGAATGTCACTATGAATTCAAGGATTGATTTTTGACTGCGTTAGTCAATGACAGCTGATGGCTGTCTGCCTCTTGCAGAACTTAAAATTCATGCCACTGCAGAAATGAATGACAGTATTAAAAAAAAAGTTGAAGGAACTCAGTAATCAGTTTTTTAATTGAAGCTGACTCTCACTTTATGCAAATACAAACTAGAATATGCTACTCTGCCGCATAGTAAACAGTCTGCATTGCTGGGTCCAGTGATGAGGCGTGATAGTGTACGACTGGATTATTTCACTGAAGAAGATCTGTAGCCTCCAGTCTCATCTCGATATTGAGTGAGGAGATCTTTGAGCTATTGCTCTAATCTAATTGTGTATCTGACTGATATGCAAATTGTTTTTCTAAAGCTATACTGAGTAAGGAATATATTTCGAAGTAATTGTACTATAAAGATGTATAGGTTTGGGGGTTTTTGTGCATTTGACAGGAAACAGGATTTGCTACAGTAAAAACAATTGCTTGGGGTTTTTTTTCGTTTTTTTTAAAGAGTCCTCTTGATGCCTGCTTCTGACCTCCATCCCTTTTCCTTCTGGGCTCCAGGGCTTGTCACTACAGGTGAATTGAGAGCACACATATTGCCTTAGAATTTAGCTAACTTTTTTTGGTAGGTGTGATGACAGAATCTTTCTTATCTATTCCTTTCTCTAACAATCTTCCTGTCAAATGTTTTGTATGAGTACGAGGAGTTTGTTTTTAACAAGTCAAGAAGAATTACAGAAAGAGGCACTGAGCTACGTTGTAGGGGTATTCATGTACTCCAGTTTTATGAGCATATGAGTGCTGATATCCTCTTTCCTGATTTGTCTATATGCTTACTAGTGATACACAACAGTGTGGCCTTTCTTGGTGAAAAGGAAACAACAGTTCTCCCTGTTTCCTTGTCACTTGCAGCAGCAAGCGTTCTCTTCTTTTAATAAATTGTAAAAAAGCAATACACTAGCATTGCAGTATCCAAACAACGTATTTTTCTTAAAATTGTCATGAGCAAAGATGAAATAATTATTGCTATTTTAAAGTGTGTGCAATAGTGATATGGGACAGTATCTTTCTTTGTACTCATAATTCTGTTCTAATGAACCCATGTGTAGTTTGTTTCATTAGTTCAACACTTTTTTTCCCAGGTTTGTGCTACTGCAAAAAGGTTATCTAGAGTAGTTACTTCACATGAGCAAGTTTTTTTTTTCAAATCTTTACTGTTTTGCAAACCAAGATGTGGAGCAAGGTGTCCAGGGAAAGTGGAATGAGTCTCCTGCAACAAATTACATGAGCAGCATCTTCAAGAGTAAACACTGGTGTGCATGTAAAGAAACCCCAGACCTGCTTGTGAATGCCTGTACACAGAACCAGTCCTGAAACTGACATCTTTTAAACATGCCAAACTGCTGTTTGGATACTTATATTGACATAAGATCACTTCATCTTTCACTAAAAGTGTAGTTTTAAACTGACACTTACAGAATCAGCAAAGATAATTATTTGAAAGCATCTTTTCTTTGGAACAGCTGCAGCTGGTGTGGCAGCTTTCTTTTGCATACAGCGGCTTATTTTGATTGAATAAAGAAAAATGCAATTTATAATTCAGAGGTAAATTGTACTTCCAACACTGTGTACTTTAACTGATCTAGAAATATTGACATCCTGATTATTTCACTTTAAATATATGACTTCAGTGCCTGGAGGGAATAGTCTCTAAATGAATCTGCTTGGACCTAGCAGTAGCAGTTACCTGCCTTGCATGCTTAGCTGTGCACACTTTTTCTGTTTAGCAATAGGTGTCATTTTTTGGCTTGGCTAAAACAGAAATCTTGAATTGCTGTTTTTTTCTTCATCAAATACTGTTGTTGGAGAAACCAAATGCTACATTTGTAAAATATAGTACCTTTGCCTAATGGGCCTCATTCGTCTTTGTATTTCTTCTAGGCAAGCTGGATCAAAACAAAGGGAATGAGGTATAGAATAAGTGCACAAGACCGTTTACATACAGGAATAAAATAATATATTGAAATAAATTGCATATTATAGCGCTGCTTATTCTGCTTTATTTTCATTTTGCATCCTCAGATTGTTTTACAAACTTGTAAAATGCAGTTTGTTGAAAGTCTGAATAAAGATCTCTGCTAGAAAAGTTATGCAAATAACAGGTCAATGTGCAGTCTCCCCAAATATTTAGCAATAGTTAAAAAGCTGGTCAGTGTCACTATTTTGATGTGTTTTGAAGAGTTTTGACCTGACCATTATTGTCATTGTTGAGAGAGATTTGCATATGGGAATTATACAGAAATCAAGGAAAACAGCCTAATCTTTTCATGTTTAGGATTCTCTTGGCTTTGTCTTGTCTTGTCTTACTGCTTCAGGCTAGCTATCACTTCTTGGCACAAAAGCTGCACTTTCAGTAAGGAGAAGGGGTGATTTCAGGAGAGATTGCTTTGTCTGCTTCAAGCTTTCTGACTTGTTGCAGTGTTTCAGGTCTGTGTAGCATGCTTCCACAGGCTCACTCTTACAGCTGTTATCTTGGTCAGCAATGGAACTTGTGCAGCGGTCCTTACTCAAGGATATACAGAAGGGAGCCATCTAGCCCTTACAAGTTCTGTGCAAAAAGATTTGGTTTTGAAGTCTTTTCTAAGGTGTCCATCACTTCATGCTGTGGGTATATGTTGAAGGTGTGTGTTTCTTTGGAGGGGCTTTAATTGTATTTTTTGCGGGGGTTGGGGATGTGTGGGTGTTTTGGTTCTTGGGGGAGGAGTTTCGTTTGGTTGGTTTTGCTTGTTTAGTTTGGGGATCTTTAAAAGATACCTTTTATAATTTTTTACTCTAGCAGTGTATTAGGTGCAGTCTCCAGAGTCCTTTCTCCTTCCATGCATGCAGTAGTGTAATGAAGTAGATAGTGACTTAAAGAACTTGTGATGAGGTTTCTATCTGCTGCCTTGATTTACTGTTCTCTTGTCAGTTTGGGCCCCTGAAGACTCTCCTCTGACTTGTTGCAAGTAAGCTTCTTCTCACAGTTCCCTACAATAATATATTTAAATTAATACATCTAAAATCATTAATAGACTTAAATTAATAGAGTAATGCAGTGCATTTAAACAGCTAGAGGTTGAGGGAGAGAGAAATTTAGACTGTTACTGTTTTTCTCTGAGATATATTGTCAGAAGTGCATTCACACACTTTGTTTCTCCTTTCTCCTTGTCTATGGATATTGTGACTGAGAGAGTGTTTCCTGCCTCAGTTTTGCCATGTGAGATGCATGCAGTGAGAGGAAGAGTTCAGCTAGTAAGGAGAAAAGTCCTTGGTCCCAAAATTCTTTCAAGGCATGACTATAACATGTAAACAACTGTGTCAGAGACCACCTGTGGCACGTCAGTACTCTGTTATGAAAGAGAATGCTGTATGGATTTAGAGGCCAAGGAAATGTGGTGGTGTGAAGGAATCTTTGTTTCTGCTACTGAGTTCTGTTCATCGGAGACAGGTGCGAGAAGTCCTCTTGTTACCTGCAGGGTACAAGACATCAGACCTGTTGACATTTACATCTTAGTTGTTACTAGTATCATGATTAGTCCCATGAAAGTAATCATCCTTTTCGTAATGGAAACCAAGGCATCCATACCTATGTGCATATTTAATATTTGGATGAAGAGTAGTGATCCTTTTCTTTCTTTCTGGAGAAACAGGATTATCTTTTTGTTGTGTTCTGAGTAGAGCTGGGTTTTTTTGAAAGTTGGCTGGGATATGGAAGCCGGGTTACATAAAAACCATGGGGCTTCATTTACAGCCAAGGAGAGAAAGCTGTGATTTCAGTACAAATGTTTCATTCTTGTTTAATTCCTTTCCATTTTATTCACATATTTATGAGTATTTCTGAGACTTTCAAAATTAAAAGAAACAATGGGGTTGGTTTGTTTGTTTTTGTTATTGTTGGTTTGTTTTTTTTTAATAACATGAAAGAACCGTATTTCTAGGTGTTGGGATACTTGCTGCTGTACTGTGTGCAAGAAAAAAACAGCTTTTGAGACCTTCATGAAGGTATTAGACCTTCTTTTTGCTTCCTAAATGTACAAACATAATCTTACAGAAATATGAATTAAAAGTAGCTGTTAGTATTTGTATGATCTGTAAGTTAGGAATAGGAATGCTATAACCCACACAAACTGGTCGAATTTGTGTAAGAATAGTGCATAATACATTTAAATATCAACCTTGCAGAAAATAGACTATCAAACATTGGAACAAGTGCTTTATGTGATACATGCTTTAGTACCCAGAATTTCTGGGAACAGATACTGCCTGTTGTGAGCCACAAGCAATTTGTAGGGCCACAGTCATATTGGTGCATGACATCCTAAGATACTACTTAGGAAGGTAAGAATATGAATTTAGCTGCCTAGAAGCTTCACCCCCTTTTTTTCAGTAACTGAAGAAAATTTAGCAGAGAAGCTAAGATTGACTATTACATGGACTGCTCAGATGTATTATGTCTTTGATCTATTTATATTTGTTTAAATTAATGTGGATTAGAAGTGTCCAGGTCTAAGCTGGAAGGCAACTAAAGGCAGCAAAGTGAGGTGGTAAGAGAAGAGCAGTTTGTCTTATGAAGGCTGGTGCTAGTAATGTCAGGGACCAATGCTTACTCTCCATTCTGCCTTCTGAGTGTAGCTTTTGAAACACACTGCTGTTATTGTGGAGTATCCTTTCATAAACGGCCCTTTGTTTTATGCGTTTAGGATGTTTATTTTACACAAATAGAAATTTTCCACCTTATTAAACAGCACACTGAAATTCAGTGAGATCAAACGTATAGGAAATCAAAATTGCTGATTTCCTTTTCCTAAATTGCTCCATAAATTAGCAGAGTGACATTTCTGCCTTTATGGAGCTGTCTCAAACCTCTGGTCTTCCCTCATGAAAGGCAGTGATGTCTCATATCTGTGTGTTATCAGCACAGAAGCCTGTGTGACTCAGTAAAACTGCTAGTGGGGAAAGTTTCTTTTGGGTTGTATGGTTAAGTGGTTCCTGCTTGGAATGTTTTTAGTGATAAAACTAAAGGAACTGGATTGGATCTAAAATTATATTGACACTGTACATATTCTATTACTTATAAAGGTGTCTGGTTATTGGATGTTTCAAAAGATCAGGGAGTTGAACTTCAACTTTTTTCTGGTTATGAATGACAACCATTGCATTGTTGATTGGTATCTCAATTTTTCTACATCATTTGAGTCTGCAATTCACAGCCTTGTCATCAGTCTTGGCAAATGGATGGGGACTAAGCCAGTGTCAGAACCAGTGACCCTCACTGCTGGAAAGCAGAAGTATGTGTCAGAGCACTGAAGTGAATCTTGTCCTACCCCTTTCTGTGCTGTTCCGTACAAACTCTACAGATAGGCAAAGAATACATGCTCTAGAGCTGTTGTTCTCTCAAAGTAGTCATTCACATGAGGGAGCAATTCCTTTTCTACCTTGTACTTGGAAGAAGTCAAAGCACTCCTTTGTCTCTGAGGAAAGTAGGGGAAGAAGCAGTGGATCCAAGTGAACAGGGAAGATAGAGTTAAACATGTTTTCTCTATCTAAGAGGATAAAGTAAAAAATGTTGGAGAATATTCTTTTCCCCACACGTTACAAAATAAAAAAGAGGGGGTAATGAATATCAGTTTTTTAATCCTGCTGGTTGATAGATCGATTTTCCTAAATTGGGTAACTGATGATAGGCTTGTGAAGTAATTAGAGGAGCAGCTGACAGCATACTTTTGAGTAGTCAAATGCTACACAGAAAGAAAGCAATGTTGTTTTGTTTTAAATGTCAAGAATTGTCTAATTTTTTCTGTGGTTTGTTCTTGTTCTTAAATAAATTTCTTTGAATTCTCCAGGTGCTTTTCCCACATGAGTGCAAGAAGAGTAGAGAGTTAAAAGAAGTGACTGCTGTGGAGGACAGCATGACCACCATGAAAGGAAGCTGCCTCCTCACACTGCTCTTGGCAGGACTTGGGGTGTTAGGAATACTGGAGCCAACAACAACAGAAGAGACCCACTGCCACAGAGCTGAGCACCCAATTATTGCATATAAAGGTAAGATGTAAGTGCCAAAAATCTTTTCCAGGAGTAGGCTAAGTATTGTGTAATCACTTCATGGAAACCTCTGCTTTTTATGTAGAATGGCATGGGAAAAAAAGGTGCATTCAGTGCCGTTAGATAAAAATCTGGGCTATATTCTATGGAAATTAAATACAACTATGCTTTCAAATTTTGTTCAGAATTTGTAACTGAATGTATTACTTAAAGGTGGGTGACCCGTTTTCCTTTGTGGTTAAAACCAGCCTGTACTCTTGCATGGAGTTATTCCTTTCCGAATGCACAATTCTACATGTGTACACTTAATTTCATGACGTCTCTCTTGTCCCATTCCTTCACCTGGTCTAGGCCTCTCTGGGTGGCAGCCCCGCCCTCAAGCTTATCAACTGGTTCTCTGAATTTGGTATTATCTGCAAACTTTGCAGACTGCATTCTATTGCCTCCCCTTCTTGATTAAGGTGTTAAACAGGACGGGTCCCAGGATCAACCCTTGTGTTATTCCACTTGTTGCTGGCTTAGGTGGAGTAAGGCATATTGAACATTTACTCTCTAACTGGTAGTTCCGGAACCCCTTCTGCTGAACAACAGATGCCTGTGATACCTTAGTGGTGGTATTGAGTCCCTCAGCATCATCCGTGTCTGCTGCCACTAGGTTACCTGTCCAAGTCAGTAGCAGGCTGATATTTTCCCTGTTCAAACTTTAGTCCCTGTTCAACCTTTCATTACTATTGGAGCAGTAGAAGCTGTTCCTGTTATCCTGACATTCTGTGCAAGTCGTAACTCCCACTGCATTTTGCTTAACCTGATGTAATCCCTGCCTGCCCATGTGGTCTTCCTAAATTCCTCCTCGTCCTTGCTTACGCCTGATGCACACAGACTTTTTGCATTGCAGCTGCACCACGAGTTTCTTCCTTCACCAGGACAGTCTCTTCATACATGTGGTTGTCATCTTGAGTGTTGGGGTGGAACGTTGAGGAACAGTTGGAACAAAGTGAAGAATACTTGGAGGATGTTTTCTGTAAAAACCTGAGGCAGTTAATAACTTATCTGACTTTTTTCTGTTTATTTGAATTGAGATATTTCCATTAGTGTCACAACTTAGAATGAGTTCCAAATAGTTTGTAGTTATGAGGATGTAGGGATTAAGATGTATTATATTACATACTGCATTCCTCCTGCTTTTCTAAGAAAGCACATGTGAAAGTTTTTTGTTCCAATGAATTAGAATTTATTGAATTTTAATTGAAAAAAGATTTGTTCCCATTCTTTTCATAAACTTAGAGAAAATAGTGTTGTGTTTTTTACAGAAAGTATTTTGTTCTGGCATTTTAATGGTTTAATAATAGTACTGGTACCAGCTGTCCTGTTCTTCAATTCACTGGAGAATGAACTCTGTACCTCAGAACAACAAACCATCTGTGTATTGTGAAGGAGGGACCTTTATCACTCACTTATTGATGGGCTAAATAGTATGAGTTATTCTGATGAAATATCTGGCTTCCTTAGCATTCATATTGTGTGTATAATTTAGTTTAAAATGCTGGTTTTTATCAGAACATGCATACACAATATTGTAAATTAAAGTAATTAAAGTAGTTCAGTTAAAATTCTAGCACTTAGCTTCTTAATTTCACAAACTAAGAGATAAGTGCATGTACTTCTTGGTTTTGTATATGCAACTGTAAAAGAAAATAATTGAGGCTCATTACCAGTCCAATGTTCTAGGAGTTGATTAGAAATGTATCATTTTATGAATCTAATTCAGCCAATATTTAGGAGGGTTTCTTGAATTTAGACTGATCCTGCCTTCTAGACCTCTCTTGTTCTCTGTCATATTTAATTTCTAGTGATGTCCTTCCAGTTCTAAGCCACTATGCTAAGGCTTTTTGGGGGCAGAGGCCGTCTCCTTCCAGTTGCATCTTTTGATATAGCCAAAGATAGTGCCACAGTTAGAGTTTACTGACCAAAACCTATTTCTTTTTGGTGTAAATATATGTGGGAAATAGAATTATATAGAAACATTTATGGTCAGATTTTTACTATGAGATCTAGTATGATTTTCAGTGCCAGACTCCCTCTTGACCTTTGTTATAAAAATACTGTTAATTAGTACATTTCCGTGACATACCTTAGCTTTTATGAACTGACATGTCTTGAAAAATATTCTGACAAGCTGTAGTTCATACTGCACCCAACAATCTGTTGGGAGTCCTTAGTAACTATTAGAACGTACATGTAGAAGCATGTTTGCAATGCAGAATACAGTGTGTGATAGCTGGGTAACCTCGTTGGTGGGGGCACATGGCATTTGACTTGTAGTTGCAGGACTCCCAGGTGATGGAAAACATAAGTTTTGAGACCCCAGGAAAAAGTGCCTGAGAGGTTTCTCTTTCATTCTGTATGTTAGGAATGGATTACTTGTGGTATCAGAGTGTAAGAGGAGAGATGTGTGTGAGAAGCCACGGAATGAATCCTGCAATAGGGGTTGGCAGGTTTCAACCAGCCATCTTACTGATACCCATATTCTTCCTGCGACATTTGCTGACTTCATGAATGCCTATAGGAAAATTCTCTCTGTATCTATTGATGTTATTAGTGCTGCTAGACCAACATTGAGTTGGGAAATCAATTTGTGACAGTTAAAATCCCTTTGAGTGCTGCATTAATGCCCTACTCTGTAAAGTCATCTTGTAACAGTATTAGATCCACCAGAGCTAAATACTGTGGGATGCTGAACATCAACCAAGGCTGAGTGCTATTGAGTGGTAGGTACTTTAAAGCTTGTGAATTCAGTACTAACTTTACAGAGATATCAACACTTCTATTTATAACTGATAAAAGCTTTTTTTTTTTTTTTTTTTTTTTTTTTTGTAGTTTCTGGTATGCCAAAGTAGCAATGTACTTATTTGATTTGTCTTCCTTTGAGAGGTATGGTAGATGGAGTATAAACTATTAAATAAAACTAATGGAGTGAGAGTCTGGTGTAGCGTACGGATGAACAGCTGCAAAAAAACTAATAAAAAGACAAAATAGTCCCCAGGAGTTGTCACTGTGAAATATGGAAGAGGAGTATATTTCCTGAAAAAGCTTACTGTCTTTCCCACTGCCCATCAAAAATTGCTCACTTAGGTGATGATTCTGTCAAGCTACCTTGTGTAGAGATGCATATACTATTTCTAGCACTGATTTTTACAGCTAAATAGTTTTTAGTTGAAGACTGTGATATATCTTCTGATAGCAAATGGCAAGAATTTCACCTGCCAGTTGAGAACCTTTACTCAAGTACTTTGTTTGCTGGTGGAAGAGGAAAATGAAGATGCAGTAGCAGGAGATGCACACACTTTGAAAGGATTTTTGACATGATCTAAAAGCTTTCATTTTATGTCTCTCATACACAGTGTTAATAACCATGTTGTGATTTGTTTATCTACATAATTAATATTAAGACTGCATGATGCACCTTTTTTGCTCTCCCAGAATCTATAAATAAGAAAGTCTGCTATAGATCAGAAAATGTTGGCACCTCTAAAATTTCTTGGCCTAGAGCTTCCTTAAACTAGAATAAGGCACTTTGTGTCTTCCTTGGAAGCTGGAAATTTCCTTTTCTCATTATTTAAAGTCATTAGGAACTACCATAGAAAACATATTTATATAAAATAGACCTCTTAAGTATTGGAGGGATTGACAGGATCTGCAAGAGTGTGCAGTTCAGTGTTTCATGTGGTGAAACTAACTGATGGTGCACGGTCCCTCTTTGAAGCTCTTTCTTTCTCCCTCTCTAAGGAGTTTGCCTCTAGATGTGCAAAAATATGCTAATCTGTTGAAATGCAGGCTTAATAAAAAAGTTAAAAAAATAAAATCTGTCTGCATATTATATGCATGTACTAAGAATTCATCAGCTATACTAACTAATTCCAATAGTTGGAGTAAAGGGGTATAAATCAAGTGTAACTTAGAACTGGGTGAGAGGAAAGAAGGTGCAGGTTACAGAATGGATACACAGAGACTCAGTGTGAGATCCTTGATTTTTACACACGTTTCCATATGTTTACAGTATGAAAAGAAGGAAACTATACTTGAAATAGCTTAGGAGTTTAGAGAGAAAAAGGGCTTAAATAAGATACTCATTAAAAATAGAGTCTTAAAAATTTTATTTCTATTAAATTTTGTTTTATTTGGATATACTTTCGTTTGCATGTAGATATGAAATGGTCAACTCTGTAAGTGTATTACGGTTTACTGATGGTCTGCTTCTTGGATAAAAGCATTCCCTTATTAGAGTAAAGAAATTATAGTATAGTGTTTAACCTAAACAGCTAGAAAAGGCTGTAAAAACCACATTTGCTCTATGAGAAACAATGACGCTTTATAAAGGTTGACCTGTTCTTAAGCAAAAAACCCAAAGCAAAACAGTTGAGTGGTGTAATGTCTGTTTAAATATTTCCAGCATTTCCAGCACTCGGTAGTCCATCTGCTCTACAGAACCTTTGTGGTAGCTCTCTGTGGACCTGACCTTTTATTAGATTAAAAAAAACAAAACCAAAAATGAAAACAATAAAAAAAAGTGATAAAAGTAGTTACAGTGGCAGCTTGTTTCCCCAGACACACACATTTTGTGAAACTTTGAAACACCAGACCTGTCAAAACTCAGCTGAAGCCTCGTTCTGTAGATAGACCCCATCCATGAGGTAGAACTGAAGTGGCCATCACAACTGCTTAGCAGTGTGTGAGTGAGCTGAAAAAAAATTGACACAAATGCAGTTTCAGGTGTGAAATTTTAAGTATTGGCTGTCCTGCAGTTGCCCTGCATAAAGTTGAATTTCATAGGATTTTCTATCAGAAATAAAGTGCAGTTGTGAACTTGTCTTAATTGATACTGAGGGAACAGTGGAGGTCATTTGTTCTGGGGCAAGTCTCATTCTTCTAGGCTCCCATAAAATAATCAGAATTTAAAGTTGTGCTGTCTCAAGCAAAAAAAAAAAAAATCAATTTACATAATTTTAGAAGCTATATTTAGTGATAATTTAAATACATACTGTGCTGTAACAAAGTTATCTGTTGAATAAACATGCTCAAAAATAGCATGTCTCAATCCATAGTAGAAATGAACTTAAACCCTTCATTTCAACTTGAGGTTAACCAGAAAAGAAAAATAGCATAGTTATTTTTGATTCCTTGGTTAGAGAATCCTAAGAAATATATTATCTTAACCTTATTGTCTGACCACCACAGAATTCCCTTACTTGATGTTTGTCTAAGTAATATAGACTCAGTACATTTCTCTGCTCATTTTATCCTGTGGTTTGTGTACGGAGTGCATGCACTTAACATGTGCCAAGAGGAAATAATATGTGGGCTGAATGAAGAAGGATAAATGGCATATGAACTTGTTTTTGTTTGTACTCTTCTCTTTCCCCTAAGCTTGTTGCAAATTTTCTTTTAAACTCAGTAGTACTCTACTAAGCTGTTTAGTTCTTACTTCTTTTTCCTTCTCTTTCCAGTTTTCATAAATACATTTAAAAGACCTCCTGCCAGCATCTGCAGTGGGATTAAGGTGTATTGCTTTCCATTCCCTATCATCTTTTGTGTTTTTCTTTAAATGAAGATGATTCATCAGTGAAGAACCGTTGATTGCTGGATATTGCAACTTTGGTTTGTCTAGATGATAGGACTACAAGATTGTTTGTGCTGTCTTGCCAAGAACCAGCCCCTCTTAAGGAGGAAAATAATTCCTTGACCAGTTTTATATTTTTTTTTTATTGAGTCAGGTTTGCCTTTACCTTTGTATAGGAGATTAAACTCCTGCTGGGGAATGGCAACCTTCAACTCTTTACTGTTAATGAAAAAAATATCTTTGGAGATTGAAAGTTACTATCCCCCTATATTTCCCTGAATCACCCTGTGTCATTGGTGCCCAATCCCATAAAAATGAGGGAATGGCAGAGGCTGAATTCTCTCAGGACAGGACTTGCATACCAGCTACATGTTTTTTTTTTTTCCCCCTGAAAATGATCATGTTTTAAACCGAGCATCAATTTACAATTTTTTTTGGTTATCCCAGTCAAGTTCTGGACCTTCATGGAATGCTAATAATTTTCATAATTTTTGATAATATAAAATTAGCAGTGGCCACAGTGGCTAGTGAGCTGTGCATACATGTCCTATGAGCCTTTCCATGGCTGATTTGTTCCTTATTGCCCTAATGTGGCTCTTTAGAGCATGTGCAGTTCTCTGGTTGTTAACAAAGCACCAAAATGAGTGAGAGGCTCCTGCTGCATTCTACTAGCTCTACAAAGCAGGCAGATGGAATTAAAATCTGGGGTTTTTGTTCTTTTTCTTTTTTTCTTCTTCTTCAAAAAAGTTGCATTTTTGCTAAAAGGTTGTAAATCATCCAAACTGGGATATGTTAAAGAAACAGATCAGTAATCAAGAAATTGAGCTCATAAGCAGATGAAGTTCTGTCTTTTTTTTTTTTTGTGTGTGTGCTTAAAGCAAGAGAGAGCACAATATTGCTCTGACTTTTTTCTATTTTATGTTTTTTCCACCAGATAGAATTTCAATTTTTTTTCATAAGAAAAGACTGGAGAAAAGGAGACTCAGGTGTGTCCTTGTCGTGCTTTACAACTGCCTGAAAGGAAGCTCTAGCCAGATGTGGGTTGGTCTCTTCTCCCAAGTAACAAGTGATAGGACAAGAGGAGACGGCCTCAAGTTGTGCCAGGGAAGGCTTATATTGGATATTAGGAAAAACTTCTTCATTGAAAGCATTGTTGAGCATTGAGCCAGGCTGCCCAGGGAAGTGGTGGAGTAGCCATCCCTGGATGTATTCGAGACACATGGAGGCATGGCGCCTGGGGAGTTGGTTTGGTGGTGAACTTGGCAGTGCTGGGTAACAGTTGCTTGATGATCTTAGCTATATTTTCCAACCCAAACCATTCTATAATTATAAGTAACCTGGACTCTTAATTCAGAAAAGATGTCAACAATTGCAGTTACTGGCCATCTGATCCTGGGCAACTTTGTTTTCATACTTGGTTGTGACACAGTTACTGGAAAGACTCATTCCAGCAGTCTTCCCTTCCAGGTCCTGTGCAGTGTTTGTGGGGCCTGTATTGCAGTCACTTGGTGGCACCTGCTGCCCTTACTGCCTGTCACTGAATGTCACCTTCTGCTGCCTATCACTTTGGCCGAGAGAATGGGGAAACCCTGGCCCATCCTTGGGCCTTGCTTGGAGCTCTAAAATTTCCAGGAAGTCTTAAGAGGTGGGGAAGAAAAACATCAGTTAATTTTTTTTTTCTTCTTAGTTTCTTAAAAAACCTTACCAAGATATTTTCTGTTTAGTACATTGGTTGGGTGGAAATAGAGAACCATAGTCAGTGCTTCTTCAAAGTGGTTTTTTTTTTTCACATGCTTTCTTCCCTGTCTTCCTTCTGCGGCAGTGTTTGTCTGCTATTGACAAGACTGTAGGACACTGGGTAGCAGCTGATTTTGTGCGGCTGAGCATGGTAGATATTACATGACAATTTGTCATATTCAGGTTGGACCAAACTTTGGTTTGTCATAAGCTTGTCTTTCCATTTCCAGTGCTCACTTCAGGTTTTGTTTTGATGGATTTATCGCTCTTTTGTACCATTTCTGAGAATTAGCAGCTGACCATGTTACAACCAGCTGTACAGTAAATCGACTAAAGTAGTTGTTAATAGTGACAAAACCCTGGAGTTTAACAGTGCCTTTTAGAACAAAAGTAAATTCTACGAAGAGAAGTGTTGATCGTAGTGTTGTGGTTCCTCCTTTTCTTTTTCTTACTCGTTGCTTTCTTTTTTTTTGGCTTTGTGTCATCTTTTTGTTTTTGTGGTAGGGAAATGGAGGGGGTGGGGAGTATATTCCTCTTTGATGTCCTGGCTCCAAACTCTTGCAAAGATTAGTCTCAGGCTTTGCTCTCCACACCCTTTGCGTTACAATACATCTTATTTTGTTGAGTTTTGTATTTTTCATGAAATATAATCAGACATGAAAATATTTTATGAGCTAAACTCTTGGGTAGACTTGATAGGATCAACAAATTTTATTTTGCTGAAACAATGTAAATAAAAAAGCTTAGTATGTTCATATGCCAACGTAAGTAAGGATGCATTATTGCAAGATGGTCAGTTCTAGAAAAAAGGTCTTGCTGATTGAAGCATAGAGATTTCTAACAAAAATAACAGGGCATAACTGTCCGTGGGCAGTCGGCTTTATGTTTCTGCTCCCTACTATACATGTATTAAAATTGAGCAGATTTCTTTACAAAACTCTGTCTTGAGACTAAATACTGATTTCCCATAACTATACAGCATGATTTCCTTCAAAATGAATTCTTTGGCTGGCTGCCAAAGCCAGCATGTAAGTGTTAAAATGTGAAAGATTAAACCCCTCTGAAGAGAGTGCATGACTAAGGATGTCAAATGTTTTTCGTGGTCAGTCTGTCCCTCTGTCACATTCAGGAAGATTGGCAACAGCAGCACGGGGGCCAGAGCTGGTAACTGTAAGGAATAGCTGCTCTCCCTGGGAAGAGCATTAGGGCTCTGTGCTGGATGAGGTGTCAAGTTAGTGGTTTTTGACTGTGCTGGTAGCACTGAAACCTCTTTCATCTAGGTGGGGGTTCAGTCTTTTTTCTCTTACACTTTCCTATATTTGTATGCAATATGTGTGTTTGAACAATGAAGCATAAACAATTCCAAACCCTTCTTCAGAAAAATAAGAAATAAGTAGGCATTGCAGCAGATGTTCCTGTCTCTCCCCTCAGGGCACAGACAGTCAGAACCCAAATTCCCTTTAATTATCCCAGTAATAGACATATGCACACACATAAGAATGCAGCAATATGTACTTCTAGCTGGGGGAGCTCTGGCAGGGCAAAGAAAACAGGAAAGCGGGCTAGATTTTAGACCTTGAAGGTTAGAGTGGATTGTAAAAACAGGTGAGGAAACCAGGGCAGGGCAACTGCTGTGACTGCATCTGCCCTGCCTAGAGAGCAGTAGACAGGTGTCTGGGGCAGCTACTTTGTGCCTTCTGAGAGAATCAAAGAAAGATGAGAGTAGTTGGGTAGAAGGAAGTAAGCTTACCATAGTCTTAAGAAAGAACAAGTTTTCATGCATTTAAAGTCAAGAAACATATACGGTAAGGAAGTATGCTTCATTTTCTCTTTTCCCCATTAATAATAAATTACTTACAGCCCTGCCTCATTACCTCCAAAATTGTTCTGAAGCTGTAATAGCTGTTCATAAAATGAATGTGCAGTAAACAGGTGGTGAACTTTCTGGAAAATATCAAGAGGTTTATGGTCTTGGGATTTGTTTTATTACAAATGATTTAAAGTGGAAGGGAGCGCAAGAAGCTAGCAGAACTTCTGCATAAGGCTAGATATAGATATTTATTTCTTGGCTTCTGCAGTTCTCTTTGTATGGAAAAGCAAGCTTCAGGACTGTATTAATTTTTATTGGCTAGTAGAAGGAAGGCAGCTGGCTTGTTTATGTGATCTAGAGACCTCCAGAATACTGAATCTTGAAAGGGATCTGTAGTTTTGAGGTTGCTTTGTCTTTTTGTTGGTTCTTTTTTCTTTTTTTCCTTTTTCTTTTTTTCTTTTTTTCTTCCCCCTCACTGTAAGCAAAGATGAGCTCTGAACTGCAGATGGAGATCTGACATGTTTTCATGTTTCCAAAGGAGAACCAAATGTAGTGTGGTAAGACTTAAAAGAGGAATCTTTTAGTTTGTGGTTGCTGATTTAATCATTCTGGGCAACTTTGTAACTTCATCTTTTCCTTTATAGAGGATTGGATTGCATTAAATAACCCTGCCTAAACAATTTTTTTTTTTCCTTGGCGGGAAGAAGTGATGTATTGTTTTCTTGTATCTTCCTGGATACCTATTTTGGAAACTCTACTGTTCCTAGTGTCTAATCACTAATTACAAGAATGTCTATGTTTTTCAATGTATTATTCAGATTAAAACATATTAATAATTTCTATAAGAAATATTTTTAATTTTCAATTTTATTAAAAATAAGGGCTTGACTACTATAAACATATATTCTTTCATTTCCCAATTATGATGTCCAGATACTCCTAATTCTTTACACAACCCTGGTATAAATGAGTTCTGTATTGCAAGTGCAATGTCTTTTTCATTAAAGTGCAATCCTGAGTACTGTAACAGATCCATCTGTCCTAATCCTTTAATTTTACAGAAAAGCATTAAATGGTGTCGGGTGATGCTGTCTTTTTGTTGTTGAGCTAGTGCTCTTCTCATATGTTGTGTTCAGCCTGCTTCTGGTGTACTCCATTTAGATTGTTACAGCCTTCTGGTAGCACAGACCATTAGATCTGTTTACATCCGTGGCCCTCCTTAGGCCTGGCATATGGATGTTTGTACCTTATCTATGAAAAGTGGACATGCCAACTGTGTTCTAGTAAGAGGTGGACCAGGAATTCCACTGGAGCATTGAGCTAGGATTGTCTTCTCAATTTTTATTTTTTCTTCTAGAAAACATTTATCTCTTTCTGTGAGGTTTAAATGTTTGAGACTTGCTTTTTCCATGTTTGTTTATTTGACTAAGGTTCTCAATGGGGTAGTTTGTCCTTCCTGTGTATTAAAAATTACAGAAAAAGCACCTTCCTGGTGCCTTCTAATACATCCTGGTGGTATATATATGTGCCTAATACTTAACGTGACTTTACTTGGGTATTTTATTGTTCCTTCTATGTAACTTCAGCTCTGGAACCAAAATGAAGTGCTGGTCCTACCTTTAAGCTCTACTATTGTAGGATGCATTCATAATTTTGTCTGCCCCTGCAATGCATGCTAAAGGAGGACAGCATTAGGAGCCATGTGAAAAGGGTTAATGAATACCCAGAGTGTTGACCCAGGGCTGTAATTGTATTGGGTGTGCCTGGATTTGCATCCCACAGCACCTCTGGAAGTACAGCCTAAGCAAGGGGCACTCTACAGAATCTCCCTGTGGGATTTTTTCCAGACCTGTGGAATAAAGCTCCACAGCATAGGCAGGACAGTGCCCTTGGGGATACAGTTCTGCAACAAGCATAAGCAGACTGCATAAGCAGTCAGGGTCGTAAAGCTAAGGAGGTATATGGTCCTGGAAGCAGATCTACCAACATAACATTGCATATAGAAAGCATATGTCTGGAATTAAAGGTTTTGGAAAAGCAGCCTGTAGTGGGCAGGCCTCCTCTGCTTTGCAGTGAGCTGCTGTCTTCCAAGTGCTTGGCTTCTACCATGGGCCTTATGGAAGAAGAGAAGGACAGATGTTTGTGCTTAGATTTTGAAATTAATATCCTTAGCATATAGGTTTTGCTGGAGTATTGTAACCCCTAGAATGAATCTTTTCTGTAAGAGAAATCGAAAAATATTCGCTGTGTTAATTATAGTTGTTAGATGAAGTTTTTTTTGGTTCATGATTTTTTGGTCATATCTTTGATTTTCTTTCTCAAAAGAAATGGAACTTCTAATGATTTCATGGTTGATGCATCCAACAGGAATAAACCCATTGGGAAAAGTCTGCTCTGGCCTGTTTTGCAACAGAGCTAAGCTAAGGTTAGAGTAGTAATTTGGTTCAAAGTAAGTAAAAATAAAGCATGACTTTACAAGTATGTAAAGGCTTTATGAGTATATAAAGAATAACTTGCATTTGTATGGGTTTAAACACTTTGTACCAGAAATAGAACCACCACAGTTGCAGTGGAGCTTCATGGCACTGCAGCCTGAGGAGTGCACAAAGAAGTTTGTTCAGGTGCAGCGTAGGTTTCTTTCCATTACAATGACAACCCTGATGCCTAATCTGGAAGTTTGTTTGCAGCTCTGTTTTTGGAAGATCACCTGAGATAAAAAACACCTGTATTTGATATCTTATATTGTCAATTACATGTTTTTAACTATAGCTGCTTTCTGCCTGGTCTTTACTTTTTTTTAAACCTATTGATCAAAATTATTTAAAACATGGAGTCGTTGCACACAAATGCTGAACAGCACATGCCTTGAATAAGTTCTAGAAAAATAAGTTATATTTTTGACAAACTAGGCCTCAGCCCCTTTCTGATAAGCAGGGGTGTGAATTGTGATTGGTTTCAGAAGTAATACAGCTGTTCTTTTGACGAACTTTCTTGATGGAGTCTTCTTTTGTGTTGGAACTTGTGGAATAGTGTTTGCATGTATTTCCTTTCTCACTCGAGCTGTGGTGCCTTTTTTCCTTTCGTCTGCAGTGAGTCAATGACTTACCAGCAAGGGTGTGTTTAATACATTTCTGTGAGGAGAGAATACAGTGTGAAAGAGGTAGGAAAGACTGGTGATTGGAAGTGTAAGAAAAAAGTATAGACAAAAGTGAATCATAAAAGATTCTGCAACAGGCTCTGTCATGCCATTTTTCTTGCCTATTTTCCCAACACGGAGCAATGCTTGTTACCCTGAAGTTGTTCTGAATGAATTTATTATTCAGAGATATATTTATAATATAATGGAATTTAAAAATGAGAACTTAACAGTCACACTGCATTGATACCAATGATACGCTGAAATTGCTGAAGAAAATCTTGTTTTTCTCAATTCTAGTTTTAAGATAGTTAGAGACTGTGGAGTCCTGATGCATCACAGCAGAGCATTTACAAGTGCTCCTAACTGTGTCCTTCAAGCACAAATGTTGGAAATAAATCCCCAGATAGGACATGCTGAATGAGTGAACAGGTGGGTCTCCTCTTGCCAGCCCTGACACCTTGCTTAATAGATTCCCCTGGGGTTAATGGGACTGTCACCAGGGCACCGGGGGGGATGTAACGGAGTCAGCGTGGCACATCCCTGGGGAGACTTCTGACATGTCTTGCTGCCTTTGAAGAGGATAGTAGTGTAACTTGAGTATCACAGGAAGAGATTTAAGTTAGGCTAAAATTATTATACAGCTTCAGGAAGATGGGATTACTGCATCATCCTTAGATTAGGTACGTTTAATTATAAAATAACTTTAGCATGCAGAAATGTATTTTAATTTTCTTCTAGTAAGATTAGTGAATTTGTCGTACTGATGCCACCCAGAGACTTCTGTTAATATTGCAAATCTGCTAGTTTTTGACTATGGTGTTATTGTTGTTGTTGCTGTTATTGTAGTGGTGTGGTTGTTGTGGTATTATTATTATTGCTATTGTTGTTATTTTGCTAACACAGTTTCTTCAAGAAGGTGCTACTGTGCATATATTTAACTTTGTGCTCACTATTTTTGAAAAGGCCACCATGGCATGAGGGGTCACATACATACACCATAAACACTACTGAATTTTTTAATATCTATGTTAATTTTTAAATGAAATCAGGAGGTCTTTATTGTCTTTTGACTTTGTTATTTGCCAAGTTCTATTATTATTATTAAAGATCACTTCTGAATTTGGTTCTAAACATACCATTCTATTCCTCATAAGTAATTTCTCAATTTATTTTACTGTTTACTGTAGATCTACTTTGAAGTGCTGAATAATGAAACTTAGATTAGAGGGAACTTTACAATTTCATTTGCAAAGAACTGTAGAGCTCAACTCTTGGCAAGTCCTTGGACAATGTAAACCAAACAAGCCATGGCCTGTTGGGCAGATACTAAATTTAAAGTAAAACAGAGACAGAATCCTGGTCTTTCATTTTTTTTAATATGAGTATCTAATGTCCTTCTGCCCAGCTTTGATTGTTACACTCCTTTGTCTTTAAACCTCTATAGGGGAGACTTCCTTGACCTTTCCTAGGAGCTGAGTGGAATTTGGTGTGTTTGCTTTGCTGTAGATTTATGAACCACGATAAACTTTGTTTTATATTAAATCTAAGCTATTAACCCTCCCCTCCAAAACCTGAACCTCCCAGGAAGACTCATGTGATTCCCAGCGTGTGAAAGAGAGCTGTAGCTTTCTCAGATATTTTTTCAGCATCCATCTTTTAGTTCCATGAGAAAGTGTTTCTTTTGGGAATGTTTTTGACTTATAAGGCCTGCAGATTTCAGTCCTATAACAGCAATTAAATTTTTTTTTGTTAGTTGTTGCTAAGGGTGGGTATGTCTTGAATGTACCAAAGGGACCTGGTGTGTGTTGGTGATCAGCTGCTGTCATGACTGTACGAATACCATGATAGTTTTCCCTGGACAGCTTTAAGTCCTAGACCAATGTCTGCAGAATGGCAAACGTCCCTACGTAGTTTTAAAGGAAAAGTCCAGGCTGAAGGTGTGTTTCAATAAGTGTTTCCAGTGTCAGGAGTAAGAAGAGAGAAGTCAATAAAGGGCTTGGTGTTTTACTGTAATTCACATGAAGTGAGGGCAGAGGAAAGGGAGGGGAAAGCCGGGAAGGGGAGGGCTAGGATTGTAAAGGGTAGGGACATTTCTGTTTGTCACCTGTGACCAGCAAGCAACACGATCAGGTTATGTGTGGGCAGGGCAGCTTAACTGCCTTACACATTTATTTGTTGTACTCTTGTAGTACACAAAATGTACAGTCATGTTATTGTGTAAAGCTTGTCATGTTGCATCTGCATGAAAACCATTAATAAATTGAAATTATTACTTCTTACTACTTTACCCTTATAGTTTTAATTGGAAGAAAAATAATTTACAGGCCTTTAATAACTAATTATGAGATTTTGACTCTAAGGAGATAACTAATAGCAAAACTAGAAAGTCTTGTTTCACCGACAGGTTTTCAGCTAGATTTCAATGTTTTGGTGAAAAGGAATTTAATTGTTCTGTTAATTAGTTACATATGATGCCTGGGGTGGCCACCTAAAAACAGAGACTAGCTTTTATTTTTGCAGTGGATGTGGGGTTTGATTGTCTTTTTTTTTTTTTTTTTTTTTTTTT
>VWZT01001743.1:397940-474095 GCA_013397055.1 Pachycephala philippinensis
TTTTTTTTTTTTTTTTTTTTTTTTGGTAGACACTGATTTTTTTTCATTTTCCCTTCCAAAATATCATGAAGTTGTCGCTTTATCTCATAAATGCTTATTTCTGTGTGACACATGCTGTCACTGTGACACAAAAAAGATAAAGTTTCAGAGTGTTTTCTGCAAAAAAATAGAGCTCTAGCAGCCATTTGCTCTTCCTGACCTTATTCCCTCAAGCAAGAACACTGCTGAATGCAACAAAGACAGGATAAAATAATTTATATTTTGGAGGGGAATCGGATTTCAGAGAGATTTCTTAGCAAGTCCTCATACTTGTTCTCTAGCCTGGGCTTGTCTTGCCCTGCCTGGCCCCTGCTCCCTTGCTCCAAACCTGGAAGTGGTCTCAATCACCTGCTTGCTGTGCCTTGAAGCTTTATTGTGTCCTGCTGAGACAGCAGGACAAGTGGAAGAGAACTGAGTCTTTGAATCTCAGTCTCCCTTGTAGTCTTCTGGCACTGCAATACTCTGTGCACTGAACTGTCCCTGGCCTCCCAGGCTGTGGGGAGCCACTCCTCTCCTCTTCCTTCAGAAGACCCAGGGTCTCACTTGTCCTACCAATATGGAGCTGAGGTAATTCCATTCTCAGCTGCTTGTCTTGTCTCTCTTTCAGAGACTGATGTTTCCACAGTGGGTCTGGCTTTTTTTTTTTTCATTCTCTCTTTTTTGGTTTGTTTTTTTTTTCTTCTTTCTCCAGTAAGTGAGATTATTCGTGATGTACCTCTGGATTTCTGCATCTTCATGTCCTACCTAATTTATTAACTTTTTAGAACTTTGGAATTGATTGTTTCATATGAAATGCATGATTGAAAAGTTAAGGTTACAAAATCAAGTACAAAAAATTTAAGAAACACCTCTTTTATGCTTGCCTGTGTAGCCTTACACATACATTTGAATAAAAATAGGTAAGTAAGTATGTGTAAGGCTATACAGGCCTGTAATGTATGTGAATGTTTTTCCTCCCTCAGAGTCCTGCTGGGTTCTCTGCACAGCATCTGCAGTAATAGCTGATGGCAGCTGTACTCACAGTTATCTAATATGTGGCCACATCCCCTTTCCCCCCCAGTGTTTGAATCCTGGTTTGAGCACCTATCCAGTGCAGATGGAAATCAACAGTGAATTTAGCTGCAAGTGCTGCAGAACATGTACAAACTGGCATTGCGAGCCTGAAATTGCCCAGATGCATACAGGCTGACATTAAAAATGCAGAAGTTAGTTTTCTGACATCCAAGTGATTCTACTTCACAGTTCCATCTGTTTTTCCAAAGTATATGATGATACAGCTTCTGCACAGTGCATTTAATGGCTGCCTGCAATGGCTGAACACGTTTTGACACAGAATAACGTTTTTCTCCTGGGCCCATTCCTTAGGAATGGATAGCCCTCTTGTGCTAAAACTTTAAATTAGGAACAAATCATCCTGAAACAGGCACCAGACATGGATTATTTCAACTGAGGCGTTTGCAAAAGCAAAAATATTCTCATGAGTGAAGAAGAGAGCTTAGAATGAATGTTGTTAACCTGAGCTGGAGCTGATGATGCCAATATCAAAAATTGCATTTCTGCAGCACCCTCAGGGGGGTTGGCTTTGACACCGTGTTCTAAATGGTCGTGACCGTGTGCTCACCTTTGGTCTTTTAATTGACTGTTTCACATCTGTAGTCTTCAAATAGACAGTCCCACAGCCCACTGTGCTGTACATACATAGCCCTCTTCACCTTTCACATAAGTTCCAGACCACTGCTTTGTGACTACATTAAAAAAAAAAAAAAAAAAGCTTCAGTCAATGTCCTGAGAATTGCAGAACTCTAGAGGATGAGGTTTTTGTACAACTGGTCTTTTTTTTAGAGAGCCATTTCTATTGTTACAGCAATTTTATGTGTTCTGTGAGTCTATTTTAAAAAGTGAAATAAAAAAAAAATCCTGCTCTCTTCCCAAAATACTGTGTTTATTTAGCCAAACTGTTGTGTGTCGAGTTAGTGATATGAATGAAAAAAAGAACTACTAGGAATGAAAACATTTAAAGATTTTATTTGCAACTATTTATGTGTGTTTAAGTTTGAAAGTAGGAACAAGTTTATATTCTGAATACAAGTAATGCCCCTTGCTGATTTTCAGCAACTCACATGCTTGTCTGCCCTGCTTAATGTAGCACTAAATTGGTCCGAGAAAGGAAGGTTAAAAAAAAAAGATTCAATAAATGTCAATTTTTCCTTTTTCGTCTCTCATTTCTCAACCTTTTTATTGTGGAAATGATGAAAAGTCAGCTTTGCTTGTTTTCCTCATTGCTTTTCACTTAATCAGATCCTTTTGTAATGAAAATAAATAACTAAATAGCTAACTAAAAAAACCCTCTAGTCTTCAGTTGCTTTTGATACATGGAAAATTAATCTAACTTTGCTTGAGTATGTACCAGTGAATTGCAGTTGTACTGTGGTGTTTTCTGCTGTACCCAAGGAGGAAAAACAATTCAGAACAAAATATGGATACTTGATTCAAGTGTGTATCGGGTGGCTGCCCTCTATATTTTACAGGCCTGTATTATAAATTAAATGGCAAGGTGGTGAAAGGTTCCTATGTTTCCTTAGAGAACCATAAGGAGAAAACTTGCAGACCCACACGCCATACCTGCAAATTTAATGGTGGCTACCTGATGTATTACACCTATAACATTTACAGTAAAAGTTGTATTTCTTGATTGTTTTTAGAAATTGCCCCTTGGCTACACGTGTTCAAAGCAGAAGATGCTGTGGACTTCTCACAGTTAACATTTGACCCAGGACAAAAAGAGCTTATTGCTGGAGCAAGGTGAGAAATCTATTTTCTTTTTTTTGTGTTGCACCAGACTAGATTTTGTTCTTTGTTGATAAGCAGTATTTAGCCACATTCCAACATTAGTGTACTCTTGTGTGACTCCCCCGCCTTCTAGCCCCGCTAAACTGAATGTTATGTATGTTTATTTCTGTTATCCCTTACCAGAGTTAAAAGACGGACTGCCTGCCTGGTATCAAGGGTCATAATAGCTTACACTATTCTAATTTTTAAGAAGACTGTCCTGGAGTCACAGTCTTTGGGTGCATATGGTAGAACAAGCAGGTGCTGTATGACAATGTGACAAAAGTTGCCATTGCATGAAGAGTAGGATGATCCCAAATTTGGCTACACAATATGGCTCTTTGTGTTGGGGTGTTTCTAATAATTGTTCACTGCAACGCCAGGAGCGATCTGTTAAAGGCCGCAGAATTAGTGGTGAAGTTGGTGATAGTCACTGTTGGCACAGTAGGAGAGCACTCTGCAAGCTGTGATCAACAGTGACACTGTCTTAGATGTCAACATTGAAGCAGTGACAGTCCTTGAGCACTATTTTTTTATCTCTTAGCATATGAGGTTTAGTAAAATGTCTTGGTTGGCCAAAAAAAATTTAACCATCTAAACTTATTATTCACACCTGCCTTCTGAATATATTTTACTTTCGAATTAACAAAGTTCTAGTCACTTCACTTATCTGTTAGGTTTAGCATTGGAATATATTTCTGCTTCCCAGTTTGCTTCTTAGCTGAAAATGAGATTCAAAATGCAGAGTCATAAAACGCACTGCAAGAACACTTTTCCGTGGGCCAGTGGAAGTTGCTTATCTACAGGGGAAAACTTTCTGAGTGTGGAAATAGGGGAGTGTGTGTGTATATGTATTTATAGATCTTTGGCCCACATGGAGTGGGATATTCTGTGCGTTGATGTTGATTTTTCAGTTCTGTAAACTACCAAATGAAACGAGGTGTGAGGTTATCAACTGGTGCCTACTCTGGAAGGACTGTCACCTTAAGTTGTCTGAGCCTGTCCCCAGACCCATGGAAATGTGTGTTGGATCAGTGCACTTTGTACAGATATCCCAATAACTGTTCAAAAAAAAAAGAATATTTTTCCCTCCTTCCTCTCTTTTTTTATTCTCCATACTGTTAATCTGAGGTCCAAATCAGAGCGAAAAATAAGCTCATTTAAACTGGTGCTTTTGATGAAGCCTTTTGAATCACTATGGGATAAGCTTTGGATGATTTTGTTGAATAAGCAGTGACCACAAAAAAATGTCAGCCGTTAATTCTACTTTTTGCAAAAGATCCTATACATCAAAAGATTCCTTTTTCCTATAAGTTAGTGCTGCTTCAGAGCTTTATATCTCTTGTTCTGACTAAAATTGAAAAATTGAAAATATTCAGGGTTATTAAAATTACAACCGAAATTTTGCTTTACACAGTTCATTATAATTGGCTGCTATTTGTTCATAGAAGTTATTAGATTTTCCCTTTCCTTATTCTGCATTTCCATTCTAAATTTTAACCTTTCCAGTATTGTGTTTGGCCATGGAGATCTTACTTTAGAATAACTAGACTTGCCAGCAGGTTTCTCTAGTTGTATATATTGTCGATATCAGTATGTCCTTTTCACTACACAGCTTTCTGTTCTTTAAGCATTGTGCCACACAAGTCGTTGTACATCATGGGGTCCGAGGTTCAGGGACAAGCAACCAATTGTCAGGGTGCTGTAGTCCCAAAACTGCAAGTGCTGATCTTACTGATAATCTTACTGATTATACACCTTCTGCATGTAGTCACTGCTGCACGTAGAATGAATCTGTTCACTGTGAATACAGTGTCGAGTTTTCTCCTTATTTGCAGGAATGTTTTTTGCCACACCGATGCTTTTTTTTTCCTTAATGTACTGTTTATAGTTAACTTTCATGCAGAGCCCTCTGAACAGAGCGTTAAAATTACCATACTTGTGCTATGGCCTGTGGACAAAATTTTGGTACAAGTTTCTTGAACATCTGCCACACTGGATTCAGATATTCAAAGAGCCATTCTAAGAACTTGTTGTCTGTCCTAAGCAACAACTGTGCTCTTGTAAAGACAGTGAAGGGAAGGCACTGTTAATTCGTTCTTCCTGATGAAGTATCTTTTGATATGTAGTTATTTCTCTTAGAATATTTCAACATTTTTTATTATTGTCTTCTTGTACTAACACTTCAATACCAAAAAACTAATAACCATGTGTTATTCCTGATTTCAGTAAGATCTGAACAGTGAAAAGTTCTTGTTCAGTTGTGAAAATTATCATTTGTAGCCTTCTAGCATGGATTTCTCTTTGCTATCCAGTCACTGGTAGAGACAGAAAATTGGAAATGGGGCACATGACAAAGGTACAAATAAACTTATATTACTCTAGTTACTCTTACATTGCTCTACTTATATTACGCTGCCAAGAGAAGTACTCACACTATGATTTACTTGTCCAGCATGCACACAAGAACAGGTGTGCTGGGTTTGCATGGCAAGCCTCTGGTATGGAAGGGGGCTACAGGGGCGGCTTCTGTGAGAAGCTGCTGGGAGCTTCCCTGATGTTCAGCAGAGCCAATGCCAGCTGGCTCCAAGACAGATGTGCTGCTGGTCAAGGCTGAGCCTGTCAGCAATGGTGATGCCTCTGTGATAACATATTTAAGAATGTAGAAAAGTTATTGAGCACAAATAATTATGTCCACAGAAGAGAGGAGTGAAAGACAGAGATACAGCCTTGCAGACACTAAGGTCAATGGAGAAGAAAGGGGAGGAGATGCTCCAGGTCCTGTGGCTCAAATTCCCCTGCAGCCTGAGGTGCAGACCATGGCGAAGCAGCTGTCCCCCTGCAGCCTGTGGTGTTCCATGGGTATGCAGAGATCCACCTGCAGCCCATGAAGGAGACCCACACTGGAGCAGGGGGATGCCCAAAGGAGGCTGTGACCCTGTGGGAAGCTCACCCTGGAGCGGGGTCCAGGCAGGACCTGTGGCTCCATGGGGAGAGGACCCCACACGGGAGCAGGTTTGCTGGCAGGACTTGAGACCCCATGGGGGAACCAGCAGTCTGTTCCTGAGGGACTGCACCCTGTGGAAGGGATCCATCCTGGAGCAGTCTGTGAAAAACTGCAGATTCTGGGAAGGATCCATATTGGAGAAGTTTCTGGAGGACTGTCTTCCATGGGAGGGGACCCCATGCTGGAGCAGGGGAAGGACTCGTCTTCCTGAGATGGAATAATGGCTGAAACAACATGTGATGAACTGACCATAACTCCCATCCCTCTGTCTCCCTGTGCCACTGACAGGGAGGAGGTAAAGAGTCAGGAATAAAGTTAAGCCTGGGAAGGAGGGAGGAATGGGGGGAAGGTGCTTTTAAGATTTCTTTTACTTCTCTTATCCTACTCTGATCTTGATTGGTAATAAATTTACTTAATTTCTTTAAGTTGTTTCTATTTTGCCCGTGAAGATAATCAATGACTGATCTCTCCCTGTCCTTATCTCAGCTCATGAACCTTTTGTTAAATTTCCTTTTCCTGCCCAGTTGAGGAGCGGAGGGATAAGACAATTTTGGCGAGTACCTGGTCTTTAACCAGGGTCAGCCCACCCCATCCTTGCACCTTCAGGATTCTGCTTGAGTAAGTTGGTGGTATTCTAAACTAGAGTAATGATTTTCACAACCAGGAGCTGTGTTCTGGCTCAGCTTCTGTTCATAATTGATTTTTCCCACCTTAATGGAGTTTAATGAAGACTTCTGGAATTCCTCTTAGAAACCAAAACAAATACTATTGTGAAAGTTTGACACTATTGGAAATTTTTAAATCCCTTTTCCATTACTGACATTCACTGCAGGTGACTCTTTTTAATTTTTGAAGTTCTACAGCCTCTAAAGATATTTACGATTTGCCTTATTGAGAATGGTAGCAAAGATCCCACCTGGAATCCAGACTGCATTCCTATTGGGAGTTGCCAATGTCATGCAACTATGTGGAAAGACACATACGATCCTATGATGCCCCAAAAGGTGTGTCCTGGAGTGGTAGAGAAATTTTGATCTCTTCGCACAAGGTTCTTGGTAGACCTTAAATTTTGGTAGTGTGTATTATTCTGTTTATATATGCTTGAGCAAGGTTAACTGAAATTAGTTAGAAATGCAAGGAAGGACTGCTAAAAGGCAGATGAGAATGAGGTTAGAATTGTAGTGCAGGATAGCAAAGGCTGAGCATGTGCACAGTGCCTGCCCATAAATCCATCAGCAGGGACATCTAGGGAAGGACATAGCAGTGTAAATGGAACAGTAGTGTTGACAGAAAACCAGATAGTGTAAGTTGGCCGTGGGTAATTTAGTCAAGAACCAATGAGTTCTGTCACATTTTGCTGAGCCAAACAAAATAAGAACAGAAATAATTTTGATCTAGAGATCTCTAAAAACATGCAAGGGACTTTATTCCGTAGTATTTTCCATAGCAGGCAATAACTGGGAAGGTAATTACTTGTCCTACGTTGCTAAGATTAGTCCTGCTTGTCCAGTTTGGGACATAAAGGTGGTCTTCTGATGTCTGTGGGCATCTGTTGCTGTGCAGAAATAGATTATTTATAATTGTATCTGTCCCGCCTATCCCCGGCCCCTGCTTCCACAGGTTGTCTTTCACTCCTTGTGAGAAAGTTATCACTGGTTGATATTTTTTCTTTCTGTTCTGCAAAACATCCAGTTCTCCTGTAGGTATTGAGTTGATTAAGCTGGAGTCTTATAGCCTTGTTTCAGTTTCCTTGCACCAGCAGCAGCAATCTGTGAATGGTATCACTCCACCACTAGTATGTACCCTCACATTAATCATGCAATCCATGCTCCCATGAAACTGTATCTTTAAAATTTGCCCCAGGCTTTGTTCTTAATATTGTATGTGACCTGGCAGATAAAAATAAATGAGTTCTATTGCAATCTGAAACCTTCTTGGGAATTCATTTGTTTTCTTAGAAAAAAGCCAACCCATATGGCGGGGCAGAAGTTACTTTTATAATTAAGTGGCATCAGTGAAGGATTACTCTCAGGGCATTAGCTCCTCAGTAAGCTCAAGGAAATGAGAGACTGCTTGTTTATCTTATTCTGATAAATTCTAATAAAATATTTGAATATTTTATTTCTCTGTGTGTTACTTGGTGGACTGATTTAGTATGTAATAAAATATTATAGTGATTTCTGTATTTTGAAATACCAGTAAGCATAAAGATTCATGCATTTCTCCAAGAAAAACCTTGCCTTCTTTGCTGTGTGAAAGTGCTTTGCCATATGTTTCTTTCAAAAGGTCAGTTGAAGCGGGAGAAGACCAGATTAGAGTAAGGATACCATAGCCTGTGAATTGCCCAGGCAAATTGTGCATTATTTTTTTCCCTCCTCATTTCCTGACAATGCATATAACATGTAGCAGCTCTAGTTTTTATAAATCAAAAATTACTAAAAGTGTTTCAGCCATTTTGGTAAAACGAGAGTTGACTAGAAGCATGTCTCAAACCCAGTACCTTAGGCCAAATTTTTTTTTCTTTTTTTCTTTTTTTGGTGACTTTTAATCTTATTTTTTTTCTTTAGTAGTTTTAGTCAAACCATGCAAGAAGAATTATGTCTATTTTTAAGGGGAATATGAAGTTATCCTCTTTTCCCAAGCCTCCTGTGCTTGAAATTTTGACCTGGAAGCATCCTGGATAGAGTTCATTCCTAAGATGTGGAAAATTTTATTTTATTTTTTTTTGAAATTCAAGTTGGGCTAGCTCAGCTATACTTTTAAATTATGTAGTTACTATCATAAATAGGTCTCAAAGCTATCCAACTTTCTTTTTAATTGGCTAGTATATATTTAGACATGTATTTTTTTTTTTCACATAGAGTTTCCTAATAGTGGTGGCTTTCTCCTATATGTTCTCCTGCAAGTTAATTAAACCTGCTTTTTAGGATTACAACTTGCTTTGAGGTGGCTTATTGCCTCAATCACTCCTTATCTCACTGATGAAGGACTGTAACAGTATGCCTTCTCACTTAATTAGATGTGTGTTTGGGAACGTTAATTTGAACCGTTACCACTACTTGCCATAATAACAGAAAGGCAAATTAAAGGATTCATTAACAGTGGCTTAAGGATCTCTAATAAAGGAATAAATAACTATACAGGTTTGCTTCTTGCTGTTGTCTGCTCCCAGCAGGAGAATCTGAGAGCTTCCTGTTAATGAGATGCTCTGAGGTCTACATGTACAGGGAGAATATACAAGCACAGGGAATTGGTGCTGTGTTCTTTGAACGTCCATCTGGGTTTCACTGCTCACTTAACACTCAGTTCAGGGTAATCAGTGTCTGTCCTTCCGCTGATTGAACTGGGCTAATCGAATCTAATGTATGGTTTAATGCTATATCTATGAGAAATTATCATCTTACTGCTGCAGAAAGAGGTAGGTCTTTTCCCCCCCACTGCTTCTCTTTCCTACCTTGCTAACAGGTTCCTGAATATTTTTAAAAGCTTCACACCTCTCTTGCTCATGCCTGGTTCCACTCTGCAGTTTTCTGCTTCTTTGCACCGGTGCTGGTAATAGTCTGGTTGCAGAGTGACACAAGTCAGTTCTTACTAACTCCACAAAAGTCACTCCTTTTCTTGTGCTGATTTAATGTCTTGGCATTTTACTTAGAGTAGCTGGCATAGTGCATCATCACGGGAGCCCTGGAGGTGACTCAGGATAAGAACAAAAGAGAAACTATAGGGATAAATGGAACTTCTTTGGCAGAGAATGCTGCTGTTTCAGTGTAAGCCATCTTCAGAAACCATATCAGAGGAGTGGTGTTCTAAAGGTATCTATATTTAATGAAGTCATGAATTAATGTATACACACTGCCTCTGAAACTTTGTGCCTTGCATGATTTACAGCACTCTTGTGGATTAACTGGAGAGGCTGCACAGCTCTTGTGGGAGGGCTGCTTGGATGTAGTAGGTGTGTAGGTCTCAGTCCTCTCTCCAAGTGTACAACCAGAAAATTTAACAGTGCAGGGGTGCATGCTGTGCATCTGATTGTCACCTCTTTGATGGCAGCAAGTTTAAAGTGTTTTATGTAGAGAATTGTTAACTTCGTGTTACATTGGTATGAATCCTGCTTCTGAATTTTCTATGTACAGCCCTTTCATTGAGGGAAAGGGCTCTCTTGGAAACAAACTCCTCTACCAGAAGACTACCAGGGCATGATCGCAGGAGGGAAATTCAAGGCTAGCCTTGATAATTTAGGCCATCAAGCTTAGATTCTTCTTCCTTTTAGTACCTTTAGCATTAATGTGAGCCATTTACATAATTTTGAATCTTTTGTCATTGCAGTTTATTTTCTTAACAAAAAAAATAAAAGAAAAAAATCCAAACTTTGGATACTTTAGACTCTTTACTTTCTCTCCCCGACCTTTCTTCCACCCTCTGCTCCAATAACTCAAGCAAACTTTATGTGCCCAAGTTGATTACCATAGTAGGAGACCACAAAGTTTGAACTGTCTAAAATTTCTGCTTTTAAGCCCATTTCTATTATCAGTGGTATTTTGGAGGAGATGTAACAGCTACGTTTAAATTTAATTTGAAATTAATATTGAAAAAAAACCAGAAGATTAATATATTGAACAATGAAATGGTAAGAAGACCACATAGAATTTCCATGGCTCTTAATTTGAGTGAATACTGTACAGTATGTGTAATATCTGCCAAAACAGAAAAACTGGGGGCATGTAGTTTGGCATATGTCTTGCAGCAATAAAAGTAAGTATTAAAGATTTGGTTAGCCACAGTTATGAAATACAGGATTAACATTTTGGTTGAGCTGATATTTCAGGATAAAGTCATATCCAACAACAGCTTACTAAATAAATAGCTGAATAACCTCACAAACTCATCTGGACTAAAGCATAATATTCAGAAACATCCTTGACCTGCATGTATCAGAGATGTCAGATATTGCGAGGCCATTGCCAGCTGGAGAACTTGAGTGCTGTGTGTGAGAAGCCAGGGCCAGCAGGGGAAGATGTTAATGGAAATTTGAGATGACATGGCACGACTTCAGGAGCAGAGTGACCTCCGGAGCTGCAGGGGCCACTGGTACCTTTCTGCTTTGTCTGGAGAAGCCCACGGCAAGAAATATGCAGGAGTGATGCTTGGCTGTTGTTGAGAACATCTGTGCAGGAGTGCTGTGTTCTGTGATCTCCAGCGTTGCTGAGGCTGTGTGAGCAGCCACAGGGAAACGAAGTAAGATTTACTAATACAGAGGAGAAAGCATCAGAGAAGGAAATCAGATTTTACAGGACCCTTGAGTGGATTAATTTAATTTGTAGTGGGATTCTATCCTAACTGACTCCCATAGTGTTTTTCTTACTCTGTTTGACAAGTTCATTGTCTCACTGGTCATCTTATGATTGCGTCAGTCTTCCCTTTGCCATTTTGAATGTTAATAAAACATTATTAGTCTTCATTCCTCAAGAAAACCTGTAATTTTTGAAATTATTAAAAAAGAGCAGTAGGAACAACAAAAATCACTTCGCCATAATTTTTAGGATGGATCAGCATTACCTACTAGTCTGAAAATATTTATTTCTGTGCATACGCTGTTTTCACATCTTTAGCATTTATCAGTAATCCTCTCATTTCATTATTCTCATTTGCTGAGGCTTCCATTTCACGCAAAATGAAGATAATTTATTACTTCCAGCCATTCTGCTTTTTGTTATTGTAATTTGACCATTTTCATGAATGGTTCAGCTAGAATACTTGGATTAGGTTTCTTTTATTTCCAATGTGTCATCCTTGGCTTTTTGAGATTTTTTTTTCTATAAATTCATTATTTAACCAAATAAATTTTCTACATAATAGTTTTATTTATATTGATGATCTCCTTTTGTCCTATTCTTAACTTTTTAAAAAAATTTTCTTTCCACTTGCTGACTTTACTATATTGCAAAACTAGAATTAGCTTTCACCCAGAACTTTGCCATCTTAATTGTGGAATTGTGAAATTTTGCTTAATAGTTGACTCTTGCAGAGTTTCTACTTTACATTTTCAGTCTTACTGTTTTTTTCTCCCAGTGAATTTAATAAAATTTTCTTCTTTCATGTGAATTAGTTCTTTGAAAGAAGGGAACAGGGAGTAATCTTTTGCTAGTCTATTTCCAGGAGATTTGGCAGCGTGTCTGGTCATACCTTGAGTGTCTGAGTTTGCTGCAACCCCTATTTATTGATTTAGGCTTTCAATTGAAGATGCATGTGGGGGCTTAGGATGAGTTGTGGAGATTTTTTACTATTTAAGAAATATATTGTGCCATCTTTTTTAAAAAGGCTTAATCCTGAATCCATGTTTTCCTGAACTGTGTGTGCCATCTTAATGTTCTGCTAATTCATGTCTGTGTCTAATGCAAGAGTGTTTATTGTTGTTCCATTCAGCTTTTATAGCTTGCAGTTTCACAAAGAAAAGGGTAAAATGCTGGATTTAACAACCATAACTAACAAGATATACTTTTGAATCTTTATGCATTTTCAGTTGTTTTTTGACTTGGACTTGTTCAGGGACATACAGAAGATTAGTTTTATACTTTTAGCTGTAGTCATAGTGAATGTATTCACTGCAATAGACTGAAATATATTTTTGTGAAGGAGGTGACTGGAGCATGCTTTTTGTGTGCTTTCATTCAGTTCCCACTGATACCAGTTGAAGTCTTTGCCCTTGGGTTTGAGCAGGCTCTTGACTAACGGGTTTTAATTATCACAGCTGAGCTAGAGAAGTTGTTCGGTGCTGTGAATGTAAAGCAAATGCTTACTGCCTGCTGGATCTCTGAAGGAGTAAAGGATGCTGCTTTATCTCAGTGTTAGTTGTGTTTGCTTCCCATTAAGTGTCCTTCTGTTTGCAGATTTATGCAACATATTTGCTTTCCTCATTCATTAAGCACCAAATGGAAACAAATTTGCCAATTACCACCAGTGTCAAATCAGTTTAGTTCCAGCGTGCAAAGTTGTATTTGTCTTGCTTATTTCCACCATATTTGGAAAAGAGGCAGGGCTGTGTGCTAAGAGGTCGTATCTGTGCTTCAGAAATGTAATTTCATTTTTTATTTCTCATCCTTTGTTGCCTTCAAAGCATAAATGCACTGGAATAAAGCTGAACAGAGCTTGAAAAATGGCAGTCCAGGGCATAATCTCAATAACACGTTGAAAAAATGTTGTCACCTGTCTCGTGAGGAGCATAATGGTTCTGCACATGTCATGAAAATTGGCACTGACTTTTTCTTCGGACTGCCAGATTTATTAATACTACATTTCCTATGTGGTTTTTTTACTGTCATGCTTTTTTCTTTTTCTTTTGGATTTTTTTCTCATATATATGCTTTCTGAACGAGTTCTCACATGCTAGTGATGAGTGATGTAGAATGTTAAGCTGTTGAATTTGTAAAGCTAAATGTAGTCCTGCAAGTTTTACTGAAGTGGGCACATTTAGGTAGGAATAGCTCTGATTGCTCTCTGAGTGCCAGTTTGCCACTTAGGCCAGCATTATTTATGTAGTCACAGTCAATCTGTGCTGTCCATTTGCCCGGTTTGTGTTGCTAAGGTGTTTTTACTGTCTATTGCACATTGGTTTTCTTATTCAATTTTCTTTCTGCTGGCTTTATAAAGCTAAAAATATTTTAATTGGTTGTTGGCAGCCACAGGAAATTGAAAAATGTACACTAATTAGCTCTGCCTCATGATCATTCACATGAATATAGACATTTTAGTCTCCCTAACACTTATAGGGTCAATTTTTCTAATTTCACGCTGAATATATTAATGTGTAGAAGTGTTTTGCTCTACTGAATAGGATAAAAATCTCATTTTCTAGGAAGAAAAATAAGAAAAATCTTGCGTGTCTGTTTTTCTTCAGGCTGGCACTGTGTTTGTGCATTTATTAGTTTAGAATCTTTACAGTTTGGGACAACAACTTACTTTTTAATAGGCTGAAATTATGTCTGAATGGAAGATGGTAAAAAGACATTAATAATTTGATAATCTGTCCTAAAAAGGCCTCATCAGGCATAAATTTTCAGCAGATACCTGAAGATGAAATACACATAGCAGTTGAAATGACATTGTATTTAGTACTGACCAGAAAACTAAATGTGTGAGACCAGACTGTTTGCTCACATATTCTGCAACAGAGACTGCATTTATTTGTAGAGCGAGATGGGGCATTTATGTGCCATTCCTGTGAGTCTCATACCACTGAGTTAAGAAAGCAGTTTATACCTGCTGAGGATGCAGTTCAGTTTCTCTGGAAGAAAAAAAGTTGTTTTGCAACAGCAGTGAAGTTGGTTTCTTTGATACCGGAGTGAAAGCAGTACAGTGATGGGTGATGGAAGTTCAAATGCACCGAGATGAGGAGCAGACCAAGGATTTATGCTCCCTGCTGAATACTTCTGGGCAAGACATTGTGCAGAAGTGAAGGTATTTTTTGTCTTTACAGAGAAGGTGTAAAATGTTAGAAAGACTATAATGCATTGCTTCCTGGTGTTTTGATGAAAGTCTTTCAAGTGCGCTTGCATGTAACTTGGAGAAGCTTTGTGTACACATTGTTGTGCAATGTATTGTTTTCTTTGTTTATCCACTTCAGGTCTCTTCATGACTCAAACCCAAGTATTTTAGTTATTTCTTTGTGGTGATTTATCTGTCTAATAATAAATATTCTGTCTTTATTTTACTTTCACACGAATTCTTGCCCTTCATGACCCACCTCCTGCATTTTGAGTAATTCTCTTTAGCAATACTCCTAGGAAAGACGAGTGATGTGGTTCCTGTACAGCCACAGTTTAAGTAGACCATATATGTACCAGAGTCAATAAATAAATACACATAGCTGTTTCCCAAAGTCCATAAATAAAGATACCCTTGATAGTTGTTGTGTTTCTGAGTAAGATCCAATTTGGTTTTTGTTCTTCTCCCCTTACTCGCTGTCTCATTTAAAAAAATTAATAGGGATGTAAACTATAGGTCTTGAGCATCTGTGCCCATTAACAATACCTCATACCTCTTTGGAAAGAATTAGAATTATTATCTCAAAAAATGTGGACTAATTTTAATTTTGACTATATGTCTATCAGTTGCACGGATGTAATATTGCAGATAATTTTTGAAAATTGCAAATATTTAAAGTTTAACTTTACTCATCTTTTTATCATCTGATTTTTTTTGTTACTTTAGGTGAATTTTTAAAAATCTTATGAATTGATGTTACAGATTTGTTATGAATACATTAAGATTGAAGTATTTTATATTATTATTTTAAAAACCGTTTTTATTTCCATCTCTAAAACATAATCACACCGTAGCAACATTGGAAAATCAGAATTGCTTTAAATAAGGTAAAAATTAGGTGGAAGAGGGCTGAAGAGTATTATTTCTGTGAAGATGCCGTAAAAAAACCCAAATAATGAAAAGAAGAAAAAGAGGTGTGATAAGAACTAAGAAAGACAGAAAACAGTGGTGCAGGAGGAATATGCCTTGCTTGTGGTTTGCCTGGATTCCTCCCAAGTTCTGTAGGTGCGGTGATGCTGCTGCAGAGAAAAAGCGGAGTGAGAAATATTTTTGCAATAAATGCACAGGCTTTTGAAAACTGTGCTTGGTTGGTTTATGTTTCGCTCCTACTGTCTGTGGGAAAAAATTCTCAGGCCATGGAGTTTTCACAATTTTAAGCAAAATCTTGTTAAACCAGCACAACCACGTATGGCAAGATTTTTGCTCAAAATTGTGAAAACTCTGTGGCTTGTACAGATTTGCCATCATACTGGGATCCTTTGCTTCAAACTTTACATATCTGTGGCTGAGCTAATGGCATGAGGTTCCCATCTTTGTGGGGAGAAGTGGAGAGCTTTAATCTGCCTGTCCACGTATTCTGATGTGGACATCCAGCACTGGTGACATGAACCTGCCAAAGCACTGAGTATTTCTTCCCATTGATTCTAAAGGAAGACTGGAGCAATGAATCAGATGTACATTCATGCAGTATAAATATCTACTTTGTTCATGTTCAGCCAGTCCTTCGGACTGAAAATCTGTTTTAGAAATTACGTTAGTCCTTAGTCCAAATGGCTGTATGTTAAGACAGCCTCTAAAAGAATACCCGTCCCTGAATACCTGTCACTTTTAAATTTTTTTCTGCCTTTATCGTCATTAATTATGTTTTTATTTAAACAGTGGTGATATTTGGGTTTTTTACTGAAATATTAGTAACAATTCATTTTTATCTGCTGTTTTTTTAACCCAGAAACTACCTCTTCAGATTGAAGCTTGAGGATCTCTCTCTAATACAGGTATGTTTTATTTCTGTTTCCTTAGTTCCTCTGCAAGATGTAGGTAACCAGATGTTTTAAAGCAGATAATAAAGATATTCATAAGCTTCATAGCTACACATAAATATGCGTCTGTTTTTGTCCTTTTTCTGGCCCCTTATTACATAAGTCATATTATCCCTTTTAATTCCAGATTAGCCTTTGTCCCAGGCCATACAGATCTGATGTTGCCTTAGTCTGCTGTGATTTTGTTAGAGTGGAATTTCACAGCCTTCATTAATACAATTTAGAATTAACTACCTTTAGATTCAGTACTGTCCCTATTAATTCATGAAGTAATACTATACAGCTGAATACAGAAAAGTAAAATGCATCCAGGTAAGGCTGTACTTGTGATTTGTAAAACAACTTGTGCATGCTTTAATTAGGCTTGTTGACTTTATTTGCCTTCCTAGACTACTAGAAACAAGATCTGATGTTAGCTTATATTTAATTAAAACTGCAATATTAATAAATATTCCATTTTGTTGCTGGTGTTTAAGGCTGTGACACACAAAGCACTTTTAATATACAGAATTTGGGCTGTCTGCTTTCATCTTCTGTGCCATATTCAACATCCTGGCAAATAATTTAAGTCCTAAAGGTTCTTGTTGAGAGGCTGCACTCAGAGGTCTCCAATGGTGCCATTGTAGTTCATCCTGATAATTCATAGATAGAAGTTCATGACTTTCCTCTGTTAGGACCTGTATCAGCAGGCTGCATTCACTAATGAGGAAGAAATCTGTAGATTACAGAGATTTGTAATTGTGCTGACTGATTCAACCAGACCCCTTCTCATTCCAATCAGCAAAAAAATACAAACTGAATACAGAAATCATACTGTTGATGTTATAGTAGGTTACTGGGTTTCAGTCTTATGCATGTTAAGAAGCCTTTAAACAGTCTTCTCAAGTCGACTTTTGGAAAAGTTTCTTATTCCGTCTTCAGTGTTGTAGCACTATTGGTTTGTCTCTATATCTTCTAACATTCTTCAACAAATCTTTAGAGAGTTTGTGTTTCTATATCAAAAGTGTTGGTTTTTTTTTCCTTTCACCAGCATATCTTTACTATCCCTACACCTAGTATTCAACTTTTTCCCCTCATCTTCAAGCCTACCATTATGACTCTTTCATATTTGTCCTTCACAGATCTTCTCTTCCTCTTCTTTGCCTCTACTCCCCTTAGAGTTCTGTTAGAGTGGCCCAGGACAGCCATTATCCAAAAGATGTGTTTCCTTGGATGTGCCAGTTTTGGCAACTCCAAATGAGCTGTGAGGCGACTGAAGCCTTTGTTTTAATTTGTGGGGTGAATTGTTTAGGATTCCTAAAGTAACTAAACAATATATTCAGATGTTGTCTTGTAATCTGGTATTATGGGTGAAAGAGACAGGAACAAAAGTGGGAAACAAAGCAGAAGCTGTATGAAATCCTTGCAAAAGAGAATGATGGAATTTCAGGGGAGAAATAAAGCTTGCTGTGGTTTAACTCGTTGATACTGCATGTGCTAGTTAGCATTTATTTGCCAAGAGACTGAGCACTTTGACATTTCATGTATGGACAGAAGACCTTTTTTTTAGCATTTCTTTTTCTTCACACAGTTTTTGTCATAGTATAATGTGAAAAAAAAAATCTCATTTAATTCTTCTACTCATGTTGCTTGCTTTGGTTGTTTTTTTTTTTTTTTTTTTTTTTTTTTTTGTTTTTGTTTTTGTTTTTTTTTTGTATGAGCCAGCTTTTGTAAAAACATGCAGATGTTTCACAAGCTAATAAACCATGTTTTCACATCTGGAAGAAAAGGCACACAGTGAAGTGCTCGCTATGAGAAGCTTTCAGCATAGCTCAATAATAAGACAAAAAAGGCTAGAAACAAGACAATCAATCTATATACCTGTTGTTTAATTTTCCTAGAAAATTGCTCAAGCTGTAGTTTTGCTCTTGTGTGTGGGAAACAAGAGAAAAATTACTGACTTTTTCTCTTTCACAGCAAATACTTCCAGCATGGAAGCAAATTGGAAAAATTTGCATCCTCCTTTTCTACAATTTTCAATTAGACTTTTATAATTGTTTATTTTCTTAGCATTGGCACTCCAATCTTTTTTTTTTGTTTTGTTTTTGTGACTGATTCATCAGTTGAATCTTTCTTATTGTACTTTTCTTTCTGGAAGATAAAGGGAATGCCTCAAACTAATTTTTTAAACCATTGACGCACTTCAGTTATTTTCATCTAAGCTCATTTCCTCATCTGTCATGCTTAAGTGTCTGTTGGAATATGTTAGTTTGTGCACACACTGCCACTGGGAAGACAATAGGCTTCATGTTACCTGTAATAAACTGCAACAGTAATAATTTCATATTTATAGCAAAAGCATATTTGAAATTACTTCGTTTACAAATTTCTGTGTGTTTTTGGAAATATAGGCATTTTATAAATATAGTGTTCTTTTGGAGTATTATCAGACCTTGCAAGATTACCAGATATAGTTTTGTAATAGAAAAGCTTTCTAAAAAGGAATAAATTAAAATCATGACTCCTTGTTTGCAAGCTTTTCCAAAAATTTCTTTGGGCCAAAATATGTGTATGTCCTGTCTTTTACTAGTGTATGCCTGGAAAATAGTTTGGAAACACAAGATAATCTTCTTTGGGAAAAAAAAACCAAAACAAAAAAAAACCAAACACAAACCCAAACCAGACATCCATTTGAAATTCAATTTATCACAAAAGAAATGCAGAACATGTATTGAAAGGGTACTGTTTCCTCCACTTTAGTGGAAGTTAATCCCTTGTTAAAGTGGGGTTAGAGTGCTTCCAGAGGGCATCAGACAGGATGTGCGTTTAAACATGAGCTGGGGCTGTGCACTGAGACATCGTCGCCCATTGTGGGTACATCAAAGTTGTCATCCCACATGTCATGGTTCTGTGCTCTGTACTTTATAGGAACAGCATGTTGTTTGAATAAGCAAGTTTCATATGATAATATCTTTAGCAAACCAGTGTTTGATGTGTCTCAGCAATTTTCTTTGTGTAGCAGAATAAAGAAGAATACAGCAAGTGAAAGCCTTTTAAGCTCTTGACGGAGAAGCCTAAGAGTCAAATTGTTCAAAGCTGGCTGTTGGAACAATGCATGCATAATGATTATGGATTAGGGAAGAAGCACTCATTGGGCTGTGGTTGTAGAAGGGCAAATATTTTATCACTCTCTCTGCAGCAACAGTAGGCTCACAGACAGAGAAAGCCTGACTCTGCATGGATTTGTTTTGTGAGCTTTGCTTTGTTGTTGCTCACCTCAAGTAACAGTAACAGAATGATCCATAAAGCATTGGCCAAGATGAAAGCTAGATTTCCTGAAAGCTCTGTTGTATTTCTTAAAATATAAAAGCAGAAATCTAAATGGTAGTTTTTAAATTAATAAATTTATTTTCAAAAATGTGCTTTAAAAACCATGACATCTAGCAAAGGTCAACCCTAATATAGTGGGCCTTTGACATTATGTGGTGGATGGCTATCACAAGTGTCTGTTCTCACCTTTTCTTTTTCCCAAATTGTTTGAAATGGGGGGTTCTAATTTCAAACATTTATTTGTGTCTACTTACATGACAGGGTTGCTGATGTGTCTGTAAAGAGTGAAAAGCTACTACATGCTGGCTTACAAAAGTCTTTATGCCACAGTTGAAACAAACAATATGCCACCCTGCATAATCTTTTCACAAACCTCGTAGAAAGTGTGCATGTTTTCTTCTTCCATAAGGTAAACTTCTTTATAAACTCAAGTTGTTAAGGCATTTACAGGGCACATGCTTGAGTTTGCCTTTCTGATATAAGTGTTCCATCTATGAAGTCTGTTCGCAATTTGAGATGCCCAAAAGGTTGAATATGAACCTATTCCACCTGTTTCTGTATTTACATGGTTTTCCACAGGTTTTATTCTCATCCAGAACCTGCACATCTTTCAGTTAGAGCAACACATACCCCAAAGTCCATTTTTAAATTGGACTTTAAATTGTAGCCTATTTTTACTGCAAGATTCAAATTAAATTATTTATGAAGGCTAAGAAGATCATAGTTTCTTTTTTATGTGTGTTATTCAACTTTAAATTATGGAGTCTTGTTGATTTTGGTTTATAGATATGCTTGTGTTTATATATGTTTGTATATGCACACCTGTTAATAAGGCATTCAAGGAATTAAAGGCAAGATTGGAACTATGAATTTTCTGGAGAAGGAGCTACTTTGTAAAACGAATTTTGCCTAAGAGAATTCTTGCAATTGTTCACATGTGTCAAGAGTGTCTGAAATACCTGTTACATATGATAATTCACTTTGATATGAGTCATTAATGGCTAAATGGTAGGCTAAATAAGGAGTTAAGTAAATTGTATTATTCTTTGAGTATATATTTTGTTTACCTATTTTGTGAAACAAAGAGGGAATTTGATTCCGTGATTGAGGTTTTTTAAAAATTCACATGTATAACCTGAAATGCTTTTAAAAATTTTTACCTGAATTTTTATACAGAATATAATTATTAATAACACCTGATTTTTAATTTTTTAAAATAAAACAAAACCTCACCAAGGTTGTAATTCCATTTTGAAAATAACAATTGCTTGCTATTGTTATAAACAGATCTTACTATATCTTTTGTGAGAAGCTGTCATAACCTTAGTTTGTCTTTTGGTTACGGTGGTACTTGGCCAAGTCTATAAAAAATGGAGGCACAAATCACTTGGACTGTCTTTACAGTTAATTTTTGGGTCAGTGCTCTTAAGTTCCCTTTGATATGAACAAAATGAAAAGTTGTAAGCAGTTACCATGTGGGAACAAATCTTTAATTTATGCTGATATTAAACACTTGTAGTTATAATCAACAAATTCAGAGATAAAGGTAATGAAGCTTCAATCTTTTAATCGCAAGTTTTTTGTGTCACTAAGGAAATAGAATCCTTAAAAGGCTGCTTAATTATTTTTCTAAAACTTTCATTCAGTGTATTTCAATCCATTTATTTTCTGTGTTGTATGTTACTTACTTTTTGTGTAACAGATGTCTGATTTGTGAAATACATGAAGGAAACCTGATGAATCATCATTTTATTGTGGGGTGAAACAACTGTGCTGAAAAAGAAATACAAGAAATACTTTCTCTGACATCACACTTGAAGGCATAAGGGAACCTCAACTATGGATGTCCTTTGTCCTTAAGTGGTGACAATCATAGGTTGGCAATATCGAAATGCCAAGCAGACTGAGATTTAACATTCTATTTGAGTGTCTAAGCAGGGGGAAAACCAACAAAACAAATCAAAAAAACTCTCTTGGGTTCTCCTGTGCCTGGTATCTATTTAAATGTGAGTGGAATAGGGAGTATTCCTCCCTTTTACAGGTACTTTCTTCCCTTCTTTATGTGAAGCCACCAAAATATTGTTTCTGCTTAGCCCCTTCACATTTGTGTCTAGGACACACAATGGATAAGCAGAGTGCATAAGTTAGTGTCACTTTAGATGCTGTTTCAAGTTCCTCAAAAGGTTGGAAGTGAAGGGAGCAACTTGTGTTTATAAAACTTTTCCAAAGAAGACTGAGGTGACCAAATCGCAGAGTGACCAAAAAATAGTAGAGCTGGCGCAAACTTCTGTTTTGGTGCTAGGGATGAGCCAAATGTGCAGAGGTATTTGGACTGTTACCTTTTGTCTAAATTGGTGCTGAGAGCAGAGTTTAAAAAAGAAAAAAAATTAAAGGAAAGGGCAGTACATCTGCATATAACAATGCCACGGCTGTCAAGTACCTCTTCCTGTTGTTGATACCTTTCTGGTGGCAGATTGTTGGATTTGATTATACAATAAGTGCGCAAATAATTAAATTAGAGTATTGGAAATTTAAAGAACAGTTAAAAGTATTTGTGAAGCCAGAGCTAGTCCTTTGTAGCAGGTATTGATGGACTTGGTGGCTAGTGTATTCCAGTTCTTTTTCTGTGATCCCATTAGTATTTTCATTATCCTGTTTTCTGCTTATATAACAATAGTTTCTTGCCAAACTTACAACTTTATCGAAGCCAGAAAAGGATGAATTCAGCTGGCAGTGTGTAATTTCATTTAGCTAGTCTTTACCCAAATGTCTTCTTTTACATGCAGCTGAAAGCTAGATAAAGCATGTTAGATCCTAAAGGTAGATAAAACATGTTAGATCACACAAATCCTGATGTTCATTTTTAACATATTTATGCAGAAATCAATTACCAGCAGACAGTGCTTCATTTCTGCTGAAAACATTTTGTTATTGAAACAGCTGGTGCTCTTAGATTCCCCTATATATTAATCAGAGGCTACTGTTCTAAAACCGTTTAGGTCATATTTGGCTGAGTACTGATTCACTCTGCATTCTGAATTTTCTTTCCATGTGTGGGGTTTTTCATCTGCAGAGGTGTGGTTACATATATCAGCTAGTTGTTTGAGGGTTTTTTCCTGTGTGTGATGTTCTAGGTTCATGTGCAGACCCTCACTAAAAAGCTATATAAGGGGCATGCGAGGCAGCCAGCTGGATGTGTTACTCTTCTGGTCATTTCTGCTTGTTATTCATTTGCACTTGACTTCTACAAAATTGGAAGGTTTTAGTCTCCAGAATCTGTAATTTCTTACCCTTCAGTACAGTTGAAATTTGTCATGTAAATTCAAAAAGAGTCTAACTGAAGAAAAAGAATGCAGGCAAATTGACAGGGCTTTGCCGCTGCTTTGGCTTATCTGTATGTGTTAGTATTTTCAGAGATGGAGGAAAAGAGTAGAAAAAGAAAGCCAGGCAGAGATATAATTTTCATTTATTTGGTGTTTTTGTCATTGTTTTGTGCTAGTACTAAAATACGTGTGCAAGTGTATTTCTAGACAAATGAGTCCATTTAGTCAAAAAGCTTAGCTTTTTTTAATCTCTTTTTTTTTTTTTCCCCCCCACCTCTGCTTGTTAGGCTGCATTTCCAGTATGTTTACAGCGATCTTCTGTTCTGGTTTCACGGTAAAGAAGCAAAATAGGTACTAAAATTTTTCCCTTGCACTAGAGTAAAGCTCCTGTTTTCTTTAGATATTAAAAATTTATAGGGTTTGGGTTGGTTTTTGGTTTTTTTTAAGATAAAGAGGAAGCCTTGATCACCTGAATATGTAATATGAGTGCATTTGTTCTCATGACAAATAGAGGTGATATCAAAAAGTATGTGTGTACATTTTTCAGCTGATACTCCTGAAACAGCTGATTTGGATTTTATAGTGGTATAATTTCACCCTTTCCGATCATTTTCCCGGGTATTACGTATGGTGGTCACCCACAATTTTCCCAGGTATTGTGTATGGTGATCACCCACACTGCATTACATGCACAAAAGGTAGTTGTTGAAATGGCTTTTCCTAAGAAGGTGATGCTTGTTCATGTTTTCACTAAAATGATAAATCATTAGAGTTACACAAGAGCAAGTAGAATCTGTTTGAAAATAAATCAGGCTGCTGNATTTTCCCAGGTATTGTGTACGGTGGTCACCCACACTGCTTGCCAAATCTCTGGACTGTATAGAACCCTGGTGTACTTCAGCTAATTCTGGACTCCAGCAGCATCCTGTGACAACAGGGTGATATTTATGGAGGGACTCAAGCTCTCTTTGACAATCAGCCTCTTTCAATCTAGCTTCTATACTGAGAAAGTTCAGCTATGTCAGGAAACTAGAAAATGAGAGCAGAAAAACTAATATAGAGACTGAAAGCAGATTGTCTTAATTCTTATATTGTCTTGCCCAGGTGGAAAATTTGCCACAGGCGGTTGCTGATGGAGAGTTTCAGCTCTTTGGCAACTGGATGCTGCGGTGCTGAGCAATTTAGAAAAGAAATGGAATATACAGTATGTCCTGGAAGACATTACATCTGTAATACAGTGTCTGCAAACATATTTTATCAATTTTTGCTTACAGACCCTGATATGGAACTTCATTGTGTGTTCAGGCCCGTAAAAACTAATTGGAGTTTCAACCACAGTTTTTATGCCATGCATATTCAAAGAGCAGGTTTAAAGACACATTTTCTCAGCTGCAGGGGGAATTGTGTTTTCCAGTATTGCAGAGATCTGTTCAACAGTTCTGCAAGGTTAGGTGGGATAAGGCATAGATGATTTTGGGTAATGCTACAGGGAGGAGATGAGTTCAGCTTACCCCTGTGTGTTAGTGGTCATCAGTACCTGGCATAAAGGCATTGTTTGGTCTGTAGTATCCCCTGAAATTGGTTGTTGAAATTATAAAAACCCCATGAAATTAAAAAGACCAACATTTAAACCTTGAGTAATAGAAAAATGGTGGAGCAGCCTCATGTCCCCTCACCACCGGGCAAAAAATTTAAGATACACATCTTGACCCTCAGTTCTAAGGAGCCTTTGACACAGTGACTTTAAAGGATGCACCCAGCTGCTGAGCTGTGGGAAAAACTGGCTGCTTCCATAAGACAAAAAGTTCTGTTCCCTTCTTTGGTAGGGAAGAGGTATAAAAATTTCCAAGGTTAGGAGACTAGTTTTTTGCTACTACAATTATGGAAAACTCAGGATTTTTAAACTTTTAAGGAAACAAAGCAGCCATGCTGAGGCTGAGACATGGACACTTGTTGCTATAATCTAAGGAGAAGGAAGGATTTGAGGAACTTGCAACAAGAACGTTAGTTTGTGAGGATCCCATGCAGGAATGTGTGGGAGGGAGGGTCCTACTCTCCTAAATGGTTCGGGGCACAAAGAGGGGGTTGCTTCCAGTATGGCACTTTCCTGGTCAACACTACTTAGCCCAATTTGTGAGGTGGATTGCTGCTCCTAAATGTTTGACAGAGACACTGCTTAGTCACAGCATATGGAGCTAGTCCTGTTCTGAATTGAGAATAGAGGACTAAAGTTTTACTCTGATAGGTTTATCCAGTAATCTGGGATACCTTTTGCCTTAATTTTGAGTTATCCTTATTTTTCTGCTGCCTTTTCCTAACCCTGTTTTTAGTTCTCTTCTGTTTTGGCATGTATTGTTTTACCCGTCCCAGATGGTACCTCAATATGATGCTTCTGCTGTCAAGTCTGGGAGTGATAAATCATGTCAAACTATGGAAATCAATCAATTTATTAAAATTGAAAGCTAAATGTCCTTTGAAATATCTGGGTTTAGACACATATGTGAGATTTTTGTATTAACTTTTTTTGTTTAGCTCTTATTTTGGATTTATTTGAAGGCAGGCAAATCTAGACCCCCACAGACCACAAGTAGTTCCCAAATGCTCAGTAGAACAAATTGCCCTCTAAAGGACATAATCTTACCTATAAAGCAATTAAGAGAAATAATGTCACTGTTTATGTTGTCAGTATTTTACTTAAATAAATGTTTTAAGTTTGCCTGCCTTCAAATCACAGTATTTTTAGGTGTTTGTCCTCAAAATGGAACTTGGAGTCTGAGCTTAGGTGTTTAGGCACTCTGTCTGGTGGATGGGGATAGCTCTACACCCAAGCACAGGATCCACAGATGTCTGAGTTCTGAACTTTCTAATCCCCCTGAGGAAAAATGCTGAGTGCACAGGGAAGAATAAATGAATAAATGCCACCATTTTTTTGTTTTGTTTTAATTAAGCATCTCAATTGAATTTGAGAATAAGATTTTTTTTTCTACATCACCCACATGCAGCAGGCTTCCATTGTGAGTAAATTGTATGTAAAATGTGTTAAGCTCTTTCTGTCATGGTTTCTAAACTCAACAAGCAGAATGAACTTGAAGACTGTCTGACCACTATTGTGCATTCTTAAGCAAGGCTGAATTGAATATGGGCTGATCTACTACAGAGTTAAGCTAGTTATATGTTTATTTGATGTATGTTTCTTTTTTTTTTTTCCTTTTGCATTTTTTCCCCTGATTTTAATACTATCTTCTTCAGTCAGTACTTATGAATTTTACATGTTTTCTCTAGTGCTTGGGGAAAAATTATTTGCTTCTCCAAATCAGGGATGTGATGGTAGTTGGTATACTGATTTTCCAAACAAATGTTCAAAGTACAAAAAGAAAAGAACAGATCAGTACAAAATTATGGGAAATGAGAAATTACAGGGTCTTTACTTGGACCTGTTCATATATATTGAGATATTTTTAGTAATTAAGATTGATAAAAGTAATGACAACTATATAGTTCAAAGAAAACAAATTAATTAAAAAAAAGTTTTACTAGAGGTTAATATTTATACCTACAGTTATGTCTATATTCAATTTTGAAAATTACCTCCTTGATGAAAACCTACAGGTCTTTTTCCCAGGGTATAGCCTACCACTGTAGTAATCAGAAGTAGTCAGCCACAAAACTGTTTGTGTTTTGGTTTAGGTTTTAAACTGTCTGATTTGGTTAGGTTTATTAAAAATCAAATGAAAGACCTGAGAAAATCTCAGAATTTCTTATTTATGTGGGTACCCAGGATAAAGAAACCTTATGGAAATCAGTTCTAGGAGAAACCAGTAACTGCGTCAGAAGCAAAGCAAATTTTGGTTAATTGTTAGTTAAATAACAACTTCATTGTGGCATTGGCCATTTCTATGTGCTACGTGATTCAGTTTCTTAATACTTTAGTTTCTAAATGAAAACTCAGGTGAGCATGAGTTTTCAGAATTTTGAAATCACCTTGGAGATAATTTGATTAATTAGTAAATATTTCTGGAGGCGGGATGGATATTACGTTGAATCTTTTCCGCTGTTTTGGAAAAAGAAATATACGGATTTATGCTGTTATATTTTTACGACTTTCTGAGCTTTTAAACCGAGCATTTTAAATTTAATACAGTGTCTGTTATGTGTACATGACATTGGTCTCTGTTAATTGCATTTAAATATGAATGACAGAGTGAATTCATTCTGAAGCCACATTGAGTGGAAAATGCAGTAGCTGCCCAGTATTTGTACATTACATTGCTTTTAGGGTATCTGTCTATGGGAACCCTGCTTGTAAGGGTAATAGCTCATAAGCTCCAAGTCTTTGCCTAGGTATTTTGGCAGTTCTGGGAGTGATTCTGTGTCTCCTCCCACTCATCTCAGGGACCTGAAATGATGGAAGGTCAAACTGTCCCTTACTTTTGCCCCCAGTTTATTACTGCAAGATGAATATGAGCTCCAGCAAGAGGAGAGACTTTGTGGGAAGTGGAACTGTGGAAGCTCATCTGCGTGAATGTTCAGGCTTTTGCACACATTTTACTTTCCATTGATGAGATGAAACCTTTCTCAATGAAACTCTTTCTGACTCCTAGGTGCATGGTTATTTTTGTTACTCAGTAGAATTATGCATACTCTTTTTTCTCTGAGTACCTGGGCAGTAAAAATATCTGAATTAAGTTTTGTACTGTAAAATACACGCAAAACCTTTTGCAGTGGCATTTTTTCTTACTTTAATTAGGCTAGGATTTATTAATGAAGCTTTTATAATATGTCAGGACAGGTCTGAAGAAACAATAACTCTGTATGTTCATAGAAGATCAAAAATGCCATCGTATATTTATGAAGACTGCTCTAGGCATGATTCCACAGTCTTTTCTCACACATCTGTCAGTGGTGTTACTTATAGAATATTGTGCTATTCAGCATGAGAAAATAAAGCTGAATGAGTTGTACTCAACAAAACTCTGCATATGGATTGACAAATTAAAGCCGAGTGCAGAATTTCACATGCTAATGTATATGTAGACAAAATCCTTTGTAAACTGATTTTTTTGGGGTTTTTTTGGGTTTTTTTTGGACATAAAATCATCCATACTGAAAACCTACATGGATACACAATGAGTTTCCAACTAAGCTCAAGCAAAAAAAAAAGAAGTATTCTAGTGGTAGAAGCAGGGACAGGTGACCAGGGAGGAATACAGAAATCCCTGTCCAAGCAGCCTAGGGTGGGATGAGGAAATCCAAAGCAAACATGCTGTTGAATTCCATGAGGGATGGGAAGAGCAAGAAGAACTTTATTTTAAAAGAAACAAAACAGATAAGAATCAGCTGCTTTTGTGTTTCTTCTTGAAGTTGTAGTCAGATTATTATACTCTAGATATCCCATAAAGGAAGCTGAGAAATAAATTTGAAACTTGGGAACTGGAGCATGGAAAATCATGTGCAAATAATCTACAAAAGCAGGCTTGCTGCATGAACCAATATATTATTCTACTAAAATTTGTAGTTTCATTGATTTTTCTGCTACATGCCCAGCTATGACACTCAAAGGGAAGAATTGTTTTCATTTTCAGAAGACGCAGAGGAAGAAAAAAGTCCAGTCATTCTTATTTCTATAAAATTACATATAATACATAAGAAGTTATTATTCATTGTACAATTGCACTTTAATTAGTTGACCTTAAAATAAGGGAATAATGAATGATAAATTTACCCAGGCAAATATTGAAGAAATATTTGTATTTCCCTCACTAAGCTTGCCGAAACTTCTGTGATGAAATAACAGGTAGCATGATGAAACGCTCGTTTCTAGTAGTAACATTCTCACTGGGAATTGCAAGTTGCAAAGAATAGCCGGACAGGATAGAACACAGGTAAATAATATATTCCTGTGAGTGAATCCAATCAGACTGAGGCACTGTAAATGAGCTGGTGTGATGTACGAAGCTCCCGAAAAATGCAGTGCTATGGAAGGCCTGTCTCTGCTAATCACCCCTGTGAATTGGGAAAGAAAATGTATTTGTAGCCTGAGAAACCAGTCATGCTAGGACAAATGCATCTTGCAGATGGAGTCAGGGAGTTTCCAAAAGGGAAAGTTCAATGTTTACTGCAAGAAGTTAGTAAAAATGTGTTATTTGTTTTTATCTGTGAAGAATTTGTAATATTTGCCAGAATTTTTCAGAACAGCAGGTATATGGGCAATGCAGAACATAACAGAAAGGATCGTGAAGTCCTTGCTGGGAGAACCAGCCATGCATAAACTCCCTGCTGATTCTAAACACCCAGCTGAAGGAAAAAGTGCCAGGAAACTGGAGGTTACCTCTTCAAAAAAAACCCAAAAAACAACACAGATTGAATCTGGTTTGTGTAGCAAATCAGAGCCAAATAGATGAAAGAGCTTTAGTCAGCGTAGCCCAGAAACTGGAGTCCTGAAAGATAAAATCTGAGGAGAAAAGAGGATTAAAACAAGTAATTTCTTTAAGAAGAACATCTGGTCTGGCTGAATAGACTGCACAAAAAGCAGCCCTTTTAAAATGACCACAAAATGGTCACAAATCTAGAGTATCTGTGGAAGCCAGCCAACAAGAAAAAACTTCAGTGAAAAAACCTACCTGATCACCATGGCGGGGAAGACTCACAGGGTTCTGGAGCAAGTTGGAGGCAGTGCAAATGTATGATGAGCAGATTGAAGGAGGAAGGTCAATGATGTTTACCAGGCTGATATGTGTGCTTTTCAGCCAACGTATTTACCGAAGAGGTGGTTGAGACTCTCCATATGCGCATCTCCGCGAAGATCTACAAATGGCTTTGTGGATCCTGGGTGTAGTCATTCAAATTTCTTTGCTGAAACATAGTCTCCTAAGACCTGAACAAGGCCCAGGGACTATCTGAAGTAATTCAAACTCCTAAATCCTCACTCGGGGCAGCATGTTGGTACTGTACATCTGGGATCACACAGCCCAACACAGCCACTCTGCTGCCTGTATCTGGACTCTTGATACAAGACTGATGCAGACAGTGAAATTGAGTGGCTAAGTAAAAATATCTTTAGTGCCAAAAGGAAAATTGGCAGGAAATTTCCAAATGGAAAATTTCCTTTTAGTAGGAAAAGGAAAAATGAAACAAAAATGAAACTCGATTTGAACCACAAATCGAGTGGTTCTCAATTTGTTCCTCCTGTAGGAAAACCTTAATTTTCCTCTGTATAATGGACTTAGTACAGCTGATAAGCCAATGTGCTCTCCTTATGCAGGCAGGGTGTAGCACACAAATATCAAACTCCATTTTTAAAAGTGTTAAATCTATCTGAATTGAAACCCATTTTTGGGCCAACACAGCCCCAAACCAAAATGTAACTAGAATAAAATTAAGATCATTTAATTGGAAGACTGCACTTATCAGTCAATCTCATTCCCAAAAATTCCCTTGATTCTGAGATAAAACAGGATGGAGATCTTCTACGGAGATAATAAAAACTGGCTTGGAAGTGAACCTGCACACCCTGCTTTAGGTGAACCTGCTTTAGCAGGGGAGGTAGACTGGAATAATAGGAGAGATTGATTACTTTTCTGTCTCATTCAGAGGAAGTTTTTCATATTCCTAATAAACATTCTTGATTTTATGGGTGAAGTAGAAAATCTTGAAGAGGGAAGTGAGAGCTGGAATATGAAATAGAATTAATAGTCCAACAGCTGGCATACTGCTTTTGAGTGTTAGAGATTGACTCGTGTCTTTGTCATCTGATTCACAGCATGGATTTGGATCTCTCTCTTCTGCAGCTTGAGTTTCCTAAACAGTAGGACTCAGAAGACAGTTTGGTTTTTCTCATTTTACACATATTTAATTCAAGCTCTGAGAAGCTTTTTAAGTAAATTTGTAATGAAACTTGGAGAAGTTTAGGGAATGGTTCAACACTTTCCATAGGCATCAGTGTTACTATTGTTGGAAAAGTCCTGGCCAGATTTAATGCATTTGTGTAATACAGGCTTATGGTTTTGAGAGCGAGGAAGCCCACAGGACTTCTCAAATGTGTCAGTGACATGCTTCTGGAGCCACAGGGCGATGTGCTGTTAGAGCTGGCTAGTGTTGGTTTTGCTGACATTCATGTGGTGTAGCTGAATTTTGGAAACTCTTCAGGTCTCTCATTTTGAAACACTGAGAGATGAATGAGTGGGTGGATTTGGATAGTGCTGCTCTGCTACCCTTACAGACCTTGCTGGAAGTGCTGTAGCAGCTGTGCATATGTGTAGTGTACTGGAGGTGCATTAATCTGGCTAGCACGTGGATTGATGGCAGCATTAGCTGTAGGAACATGGACTTCTATGCAGACTGTGCACCAGACTTCCTATTATCATGGGACTGGAGTAGCAGATGTTTATGTTAATTAAAGCATGTTGAGATATGCTTTACGTGTCTGTGGTATAGATATTGCTTTAAAATGCCTGTTGAACAGAGAGTGGAATAGCTGTGTGGAAGTTTATAAATACTGATGCTACTGATTCTGATGTTAATGCACTGTTATAACAGCCATGGGAATATTGGTTGAGCCCCTTTTCCTGCTGGAATTTTTTTCCCAGCTGTTTTGTTTTCAGAAGAGGAGCACAAAAGCAAATTCTACAACAGTCTTCAGAGCAGTCAGACCATGTTTGGTATAAGTCACATCAAAAAACGGTTATCTAAATCTGCCTTTTCTTGTCTTGAAAGTAAATAGACTGTAACAAGTACCTACAGCAATTTTTAGAGAAGTGGAATGACTTCTTTTGTATTTGTCACCTGCTTGATTAGTAGAGATGTCCGTAACGTGCTTGAGACCATGAAGAGTGTTTACTTCTTCTGCACACTGGAAAGCAAGGTCCTCACAGGGAGAATGTTTTGTTTCTTATGTAAGTGCTGCTGCTGTTGCTGTCTTGAATGCTAGGACAGTTGGACTGCAGCAGTAAGCTTCTTTTTGAAGAAATGACTTGGAGAGCGGCCATGTGTCCCTTTTGTCACCTGAGTATGCATTATGCAGTGCAACCTTTCTGAAAAACTCTTGTAAAGAAAAGCAAACAAAAATGCCACCCTTACAGACTCAATCTAGGATATATTCTTCCCTTCTCGTGCCTTATTGCTACACCAACAGTCTGTCAGATTGAATTATATGCCTGGTAATACTCAGAGAATCCTGAAAATAGCTTACAAAAATGAGCTGACTGATTGGAAATCTGATGAATAATCCTGTTGGTAGACAAAGAGAAAGCAGATCTGAAGTTGCTCTTTCATTGAAGAACAGATGGGGATCTGATTACACAGGAGTAATTAATTTATAAACTGATTGGTGCTGAGAGTAGGTTGCTGCTTTTAGTAGGCATAGCTAGTAATGTCTTGATATGCTTTAGTGTCTACTGAATGATGAGAAATTTTTCAGCACTTTTTCTTCTTTCAAGAGGCTCTTAGCATTATTTTGCAGGACCTGAGGATCAATACTTCTTTGAACAGAAGCTTTTCCGCTGTCCCCATGGATAGCGATTACCTTTTTAGAAAAAAAAGGCATGTTCATATGGATGCATCCTCCTCACCTAAGTCAGTGGCAAGCCTGAATGTTTACTGTCTGTACAAATTTTGTCTATTGTAAGTTCTTACTTTTTTCAGTTGCAAAGTATGAGTCCTCTAACACCATTTCTGGAATGCTTATCGCTCTTGCTAGTACAGGTGTTTTTTGATATCATGGTCAATTTTAGTGTAGTCTTATACAAGGAATTTTAACAATATTGCTTTCTCAACTTCACAGACTCAATAATGATAAAGATAATAGTGATGATGATAATTACTGTTAGTCAAAAAAAAATTAAAAATACGCAACAGTCTCTTTTCTTGAATTTCTCTGCAGAATGATTATTGGCTTTCATGTGTTCTTTGAGTTACAAGACTGAACTATTCATCTAGGTCTAGTTTTGCCATTTTAAATTCTGAGACCATAGTCAGGACTTTGATCAAGCACAGAGGGCATTTTTTCTGGGCTTAGGAAACAAACAGAGGTCTCAGAAGCTTAACTCTTAAATAGACTAAGGAAAATGTAATACTGAGAAGATGATCTTATTTGCTGTACTGGTTCTAGATGAGGCTCTGTCATAAGATTTATTTTTTGACAAACTGAGTGCCATGTTGTTGTGAAGAGATGTCATAATATGCAGCAGAGCAGCAAGTGTGTTTTAAACAGAAAAGAGACAAGCTTTAAAAAACATTAAGGAAGAGGAAAGCAGACAGTTTGCATTAAAAGTAGGTGGCCACAAACTACTGTGTAAGTACTGTGTCATATGTGAGCTGGAGTTTAGTTTTTTAGCAAATTAGTTATGTTAAAAACAAGTTGTGAAAATAAAATGTTGCTTTGTGTACAGAGCTTTCCAACACTGAAAAAGCCTTATTGGCATTATTTAATGAGAGGCAGCGTAGTGTCCTTGGTATTTGTATTTGTGTGGAAGGAAGTGCAAGCAGGATGAGTATGGAGAAAAGAGTTAATTAGAGTAATGATTGTACCAACGAGGTGATAATGTCAGAAGTCCATACAGCACATACCAGAAACTGCAATAAATCTGTGACCCTTTGCCTACTTTTTGCTTGGAGGGGAAACAGAGAATTAGAGTGGGAAAAATACGAAACTTCTGTACAATACATATACCTTGATTTAGATTCAAATTTATCAATTCAAAATGCAAGCTTGACATTTAAAACCTGTTTTGTTTTTTTTTTTTAAAAAAGCAACATCAGATAATAAAAGTAATCTTGCAGGGTTTCTTAACACAGATTTACATGTAAACTTAATAATGAAGCAACACAGGCAATATTAATCTATTTCTAACATTCTTCTTTGTATTGTTCAAGGCTTATTATTTCTGTTCAAATAGTAAATATTTCTAATTTTTATTAGAGAAACCCTCTTTCACTGATTTAATGATATCCAGTGTCTACCTATACCTGGGCTGAATGTTTCTCTTCTTACACTGCAGTGAGATCTTTCCAGTGTTTGAAAGTGCGGAGAATTTGAAACCGTTAGGAGATTTCACAGAGCACTAAGTCCAAACCTTAACAAGAATTGTAAAATTAGTATGAGTGTCCTGCAGTGTATACTAATAGGAGAAAACTTCCCATAGAAATCTGCAGATTTATTTGTTAGTGTGTTTGCTATAGGTCTGTCCTTCTCACTTGCTCAGCTTCCCTTGTGTGCAAAAAGGCTATAGAGGGGCACCCATTATTGTTTCAAGGTTGCTTATGACATCTTTCTGCTCAGGTTCTAGACCATTTGTTTAATGGAATGATGGCATGCAGGTACATCAAGCTGAATTATCAGCTGCACCTCTTATAACAAGGTTTTCATTATCAGTGTTCAGACAGTTTGGTTTCAAGTTTAAATTCTGAAGGTTTGAATCAAAAAATGTGATGTCCCATATACCTTTTTAACTTTAATAAATGGGGAATTTATGGCTTCCTAGATATTATAGTCCAGGGACAATTTCTCTGTTCTCCTATTTGAAAACTATAATACCCTGACAGTGTGGATGGCACAGATTAGAGGAATGCTGATGATAGTGCTCAAATGTTAAACTTTTTATTCAACAGCTGGATAGCCTTTCAGGAGCTGCCACATGCCACTGCCTTCTTTCCACTGTTCACTAAAATAACTAGCAACATATGAAAGGTTAACTTGAGGATAAAAAGGTGTACTGATCTTTTTCACAAACTGCAGTCTTTCATGATATACTGAAGGTTTGAACATATAATCCTGACTTGGGCAAAATTCACATTTGTGTCCAGAGAGGCTGTATAGTTACGGGATCAAGAAGTCTGGATATTCTGCTTCCACAGTGGCATATAAAGAACAGCCTTATGTTGGATTCCTTTGACTTACCATTTGGCATTTTCAGATTCATAAACAGAATCCTAAATCTGTTGTTAGATAGTGAACAAGTAGTGCTCCAAATGCTGAGTTCTTAGTTCTTTTCTGTTTTGTTGAGGCTGCATCCATCCAAACATTATTTTCCTAATTTTGAGTGCCTGAGCCTCCTGTTTTCCTCAGGTCTAGGAACTTTCTTTAAAGATCACCAAATATTTTCAAAAGAATTAGGAAATAAAACTCCTCTGAGGATGAAAGTAATGGTAATGTTACTCTGACATTCTCAAGGGGCCAAGCTGCTCAAATTGGCAGCATGATCTGGTTTAATTGGGCGTTTCATCATTCCTACATATACTCATGCTCCATTTGTGGCTGAACATTGCCTTCCTGTCCCACTCATCACTCTTCCCTTCCTGGTCTCTAAAGAAAAAGCAAATGTTTTTAGGCCATTTTAGGTGATGTAACCAATTTACTACCATGTAGTACCATGCAAATGTGATGGCACAGAGGAGGAGCCAGGAATTTGTGGGTAAAGTGAGAACATTTTGGGCTTAAGGGGAGCACTGAAGGGCAGAACTGGGAATAGAGAGGGGAACCCACCTTTCAATTTACACCTTATTACTAGACATGAACTCAGCCTCTTAAGCCAGAACAAATAAAACCACCTGTTTTGACTAACCTTCCTAAAAGGTAAAAAGACTAAAGGTAAAAAAGGTAAAGAAAGGAAAGGTAAAAGAGGTAAAAAAAGTCTGTTTATTTCTATTTATTGAAAAGGGAAAGGGGGAAGAGCTGTGATTTATTTATGAGTAGTAGGTAAAATATATATGCTGGTAGAGAAAACCAATCGAACAAAAACCTCAGAAGAATCTAAAACCTCTAAAGAACACTTACTCTTTTAAAAATAAATTTAAGAAGAGAATATGAATTTCTGAGCTGCAGCTAGGGGGGATGGGGGTCACCTTGTTGGAAAGTAGTAGTATGGCAGAACTCCCCTGCCTTTCAGTGCTGTTGCTAGAGATCACAGCACAGCCTGAAAGGCCAAAGGCTATGACAGTTTAGAGCTTGAGGGAGAATAAATGCCTTTGTTTTATTCTTTACTTAAAAGATTCCAAACCTATACTATCACTTTTCCTCTTAAATTTTACCTCCTTGAAGGCATTTTTGCCTCTGCCATTTTGTATAATCCATGTCACAGAATGCAGCTAGAGTGAAAAATGGTATTAAAATAGCTAGTATCTTTTCAAACAGAGTTACTTTGATTGAAAATCCATTCTCCCAGTTTGTAAATCTGTTCTCTCCATGTCTTTGTTCAAACTGAAGTTGGTAAACTACCCTTGGAAGTTTCAACATTTAAACTTGGAGGTTTACATTCTCAAAAATGCAGAAGAGGGATAAGGAAGTAAAAAAATAATCAGAAAGTAAACGGAACTCCAGATAAGGCTTATGGGCACAACAGAGGAAACATTTCTCTTAATAAAGAGATTGACAGTGCTGGGTAGTTTTTTAGTGAAGTGCTGATGTTGACACAGGGCTGTTACTCAACTTTCCAAAATCTCATTGTTAAATTAAGAAATGTTCTATGGATGACACTTTTCATCATGTGAGTTGTATTCTGTGGCATTGCATGAACTTGGAGTTTCTCAAAATACCATGCACCTATTATGCTAATGAACTATTATGCTATTGATAGTGAGGGGTTTTACATATGCACAAGTGTGGAAAGATCAAATCATGGTTTTGAATGTGCTAAAGAAAAATAAATGAGAAAAGTCACTTCATTTACACTTATTTACATTTATTTTACACTGTATCACCCTTATTTTCAAAATAGGCCTGTAATTTCCACCCAGTCTCCTGCATTTTTTGGATTTATTCCCATCTGCTCCCCATGCTGCAATGTTTAAGCAGTGTCTTTCAGGATGTTCAAATTGTATTTTCATACATTAGCTGTCAGATAAGGTGCTGTTTTATGTCTGAAGTTACACCATGCCTCAATATTTTATGTTGAACACCTAGCACAGAGGCTGGATAGACACCTAGGAAAATAGTTTTATACTTAAAAAAAAACAGTTGCAGCTGGTTCTTGGCTAGCTCCTCTGTCATATTTATTGGCAGAACTTGAAGCTATGTATGTCTTTGTCCTGTGCCTAGAAGTTTAAGTGGCGCTCTGACTGCCACTAACCTCATTTAAGCCCTACTACTTTTATTTCAAGGATCTACCTGGCAGACTTCTGTCCAATAATAAACTCAGTCCAGTGTGATCCTGTGCAAAACACTGGCTTGATCATAGCAGCATGTTTCTCTCTTTAGATCTGCATCCTGGCTTTCAGTATTACAAGATCTCAAATGGAAAGCAAATAGTAATTTGGCTGACGCCAAAAGCCAGCATAAAAAAATTTTAAACAGAAATAAATTAAAAATTCAAAACCGAAATGCCACGTTACATAGTTTGTGACTAAGTTTTAATAACTTGGCTGTATTTCCAAATTGCCACTGCTTTTTGAGCATCTCAGCTGGAAGCCTGAAACTATTGCAGTATAAAACACTACTCATGTGCGACTCAGAGCATTTCAATAATGCATCACAGTATCAGATGTGCAGAGCTACTGATGAGCAGAATAAGAAAGATGGGATTTTTTGTTTACATATATGCTTATTCATATGGGAGAAACTCATCAAGTGTGGTTTTTCCAGCTGAGATACCTAGCCATGCAGTGGGGGGTTTTGATACTTATTTCAGCAAGTAGTCATTTGTCCAATTTTAAGTAATTTTTGTTTTCCTGTTTTACACTAACATTATTAACAATGCCGCACAATGTGATTTGGGGTAATGTTGTTAAAGGAAGAAAATGGGAAAGACCTGCCTATGTTGTAAAACCAGTAAGCTTGTTCCAACCAGTCTAATAACCACAGGACAAAATTGTGATATATTATCTCTTTTAATCTCCTTCAGAGTCTCTCTCCCTCGGCTTTCCCTCAGTGACTGTTACATCATTTCTTCCTGGAATCCCAGTGACCAACCACTGGTGTTTGCTCTTTGGGCCAATGAGAAATCCTACCTCTGTTTGGTATTATGTAATCTTTATTGTGAATGAAAGACTTAACAAGATGGCTGAATCTATTTCAGAAACAGCATCTCCAAAGTGAAATGTTGTTTAACCTTGTTCCTAAACATACAAGGCAGAGTAAAGGCTTAAAACAGTAAAAAGGAATTTAATCATTAATCAATTCTAATTGTAACCTCAGTTTTTCTCTGTAATTATTTGTTTATTTCTTTTTCTCCAGCTAATTTCCAGCTGTGGACTATCTGGATTCCTGTGGGATCTCTTAATCTATATGTCTACTTTCTTGCCTGATAGTACTTGCTGACTCTGAGCCATCTGTCGTTTCCCAATTGTCTGTCTGGTTTTAGACTAGCTGATCTTCAATATTTTCAGAAGGGTTTCTGATCCGAGGCTTAGCCATGAAAAGGATAAATCATTCCCTGCTTTACTGGAGGTTGATAAGGGATACTTTCCAATAATCATCCCCTTTATTTTTAATCTGAAATAGGTCTATGGCTTTTGTTACTTGCTCATTCTCTGGTTTTTCCCTTCTTTTGTCATGGGCAAACACTTGGGCATACTTCCTGTGGAAGGGAGTCCTGTCGCCTGCCCTCACTTATGACTGATATGGTATAAAATAACCTCCATGTCCTAGTCATTCCCCTTCCCAGCTACTGCAAAAAATTAACCCTGTCCTGGCTTAATCCCCGAAAGTAGTGTACCTGGATTTTTACTATGAATCAACTGAAAATGGCAAGTATAAATGGATGGGCATGGAAGAGCGTGAAAGGAGCAAGCTGCTCCTAACTGAACTCAAAAGACAAAAAAAAGGAATTCTACAAGAGATGAAAGATGGGGCTGGTGACCCAGGAGAAGTGTAGAGTAGCTGTCTGATTGTGTGGGGATAGGCTTAGGAGAGCCAAGGTTGACCTTGAGTTAAATCTGGGAAGGGATGTTAAGAGCAACAAAGGATTCTACAAGCAGCTCAGCAGCCAAATGGAGATGGGGGCAAATGTGGTCCCACTGCTGAATGGGCATGGGGAACTGGGGAAAAATGACATGGAAAAGGCCAAGGCACTCAGTGCTGCCTTTACCTCAGGTTTTGCTCCTAAGACCAGACTTTGGGGATCTCTGGCCCTGGAGACTCATAGGCAAGTCTAATCTCTTCTACCCATGGGCAAGTCTAATCTCTTCTTTCACTCCTGTCTTTTCTTATTGTCGTTCTGGGACAGCATCCAGCATATCTCACCCTCAGCCTTTCTTCCTCCCTGGGTTGCAAACGACTGTCTTTTCCAACCAGATCTAAATGTCAGCAGTGGATGTGTATTACATTTCCCTGACTTCTCCTAACAGGAGTGGCAAACTAAAAAAGGCCAGTGTTGATAGCAAGAATGTGTTTGTTGCACTGGCACCATCATGGACACAGAGTGTAGCTGGGCAACAGGAAAACAGGGCTTTCATTTATCAGACAGGACACAGAACAATCTCTAGATGTTCTTCCCTCTGCTTTGAATCAGGGAAAGCAATTTGCAAAAGGATATGTGCAGAACATGCAAAATTTTGCACAAGGGAAATTTCTGTAGCAAGAAATGCAGAGAAAAGGGGTTAACATAGGTAGAAACACATACTCAGATTCAGGTAACAAGATTATGAGTGCTGACTTGCAACCTGCCTAGAACAGAACAGATTGTAAGTCACTGGAAAAGTGCTTTCAGTGTAAAATAAATAACATATGAGCGAAGAAAAGGCAGTGTGCGCTCCTTGAACCTGGATGTAATAATAAAAACAGAACTCATTTTGGGTGTAGTCTAGGCTTAAGGTAGGATTTTGATTCTTGATTTTATTATTTTAATTTGGAAAAACCCCAAACTTGATCCACATTTGGTAGGCGTTTCATATAATTTCCCTTGCTATGAAAAATAACTTTAGTGATATTGATTATAAATTATGCTTGGTTTTCTTTCATTTTTGGTGAATTTCTTTTTAAAGAGCATCAAAATATATAATTTTGATGAAAGTTTATTGCTGATTTGAAGTAAATTATGATAAATAGTGGGCGATGTCTCTCTATTTAGAGTTGTAATTAGAAGGTTGTATCAATTCCTATACTGGGTCAGACCATACCTACTGTACTGTCTTGTCTCCAGCCTGCAGCAGGTGCCTGCAAAAAGCCTAAACTTGTAATGATAGCTCCTTTGAAAATTTTCTCAGCTATTGGAGCCCAGGAGCTGCCTGAGGTGAAGGTAGGGTCTTGGATGGGTTTTTATCCAGTCAGCTCTTAAGCTGTCACAGGGGATTTGTAAAGTGGGGTAACCACAGGAACAAAATCACACCACTCAGTGGCAGAAATTTTAATAATAATTAAGCAATTTTCTCTGTTTGATTAGGTTTTGTAGCATAAAATAGAATAACATGCTGCCAGCAGGGAAGATTTAATCAAGACCTCACTTCCCTGAGGGATATTTTCATATCAATTTCACCCTGTGACATTTAACTAATTTTTTGTATCTTTGTTGTCCGGTGGAAGAGAGTTCTAACGCTCATCATGGGAATGAAGAACTTCTGGGGTTTATATCCTTAAATATTCTTTACAATTCAAATAACAGTGAATAGACTTTTAATTCACTGTTTAAAATGAGTGAACAATATTCTCTGTGCACCTTTCTCATGATTGTATAACTGTCTATTATCTCTCTCCTCAGATGCCTTTTTTCCTGTCCTAAGGAATCAGTCTATTTAATCCTACTTTGTAAAGAAAACACAAAAAGTTGGAGGTCTTTTGTCCCCTTTCTATGCATCTTTCCTAGTTTTACTCTCAAATTTGAAATTGTGGGTTGGGACTGAAATGCAAAAAGTGTTCAAAACAAGGGAGTAAATGGATTTGTTCCATGGTACAAGGATGATTTCTAGTGTTTTGTACTTCTTATAATTTGTTCTTATTTTTTTATTATTATTATTGTAACTCAAGATCTTATTTTTGAATAGTGATGTTCAGTTCAGAGCTCATCAATACATGAAAATACATGAAAATAAATAATTTCTCTATTTAAGGTATTTTTTTCCTGGTGTGCAACTTCATTTATTAAAACTTAAAATTAAATTCAATATAGATAACTAGCCATTCAGATTTATAAGGGTTTCCTAGAATTCTATGCAGTCCATTCTTTGCTAATCTCCATAACTTGGTGTCTTTAGCAGGTATTGTCACATCACTGTTCATTCCCTTTTCTGCATCAGCTAAGGATATGTTCACTATTTATGAGTTCTGCCATAGATTATTGTGGATCTCAACTACTCACCTCCTCCCCTCTGAAAATTGACCATATACCTACCCACCTAATTTTTAATCTCTTTATCCACTGGAGAACCTTCCCTCATGTCCTGGTTTTCTTGAAGATGTTCTTAAGGGTCTTTTGGTAAGAGAACTTGTCCAATACATATTGTAAATCAAAACAGAATGTATTTTCTGGATATCCTTTAATCATACTTTGTCCGTATCCATACCTGTTTTTCTAGACAGTGATTTTTTTAGGCTTTTATTCTGTTCCAGATGCAGGACTCGGCCTTTATTGTGCTTAATGTGTCTCTTTTAAGCATATTTCCCCAGTCTGTTGAGGTGCCTCTGAAAAACACAGAGCACTTTGAGCTCTCCAGCATTTTGATCTCCCGTATTCTTTGACTAATCTGTAATTTCCAAAGCTGCTGCGAGTGTACTGTGTCCCATTGTGTGGGTTATTAATAAAGACATTAAATAGTATTGGCTCAAATATCAGTCTTCAACTGACTGATAACTGGTGACCCGTTGGATTCTGTGCTGCTGAATGCAACCCTTCAAGCCTCCTGACTCAGACAGTTTTTCACTTTTGTTTTTCACATCTGTTAACCCAGTCAGTATCTCAATAGCTGGGCTCAAAGGATACTACAGGAGACAGTGGCAAAGATACTGCTAAAGATAAGGTAAAACAGTGGGCACTGTTCTCATCAAAGAAGGCAATCATGTTGGTGAGGGGTGATCTTTCCTTGTCAGATTCATGCTGGTTGTTTCCTTGCAAATTTGATAATGATTTTGCAGTGTCTTCAGTCCACTCCTTCAGTACACTTAGATGCTAATCTGGTCCCATGGACTTGTGTAGTTAGTTTAGTTATATTCAGTTTAGATGTCTCCTGACTCTGATCTTCCTCTGCATGTAGTAATGCTTTGCTTCCACAGGCTTTGCCAGTAGGCTCAGAGATGTTGCTCTGGACGGTTTACACCCAGCAGTCAGGGTGGTTTGCATTTCAGGGTGGCCTTGCATCTTTGTTCACTCTTTTTATTACTTATTATACAATTTTTGATAATTTGCTTGATACAGACATCAGCACTGATGGTTTCTTGGATCTTCCTGGAGCCCATTTTAGAAATGTATATTAAATTTGCTGTTTTCCAGACCTCAGGTACCAAAGCAGTGGTAAGCTGAAGGTCATACACTGTTTGATAGTTCAGCACTTTCATCTCTGAATTACTTTTAATATTCTTGAATAACTAACCATGCTGAAAATGTGTTGCTTTTCATTTTCTCTGTATTCTGTGACCTCTTCTAACAGCACTATGATTTGAGATGACAGTTTTTCATGAGCAGCCCTGCCCATTTTGGGATGAGAACTTCCTTGAGCTCTGTGATGATGAACTTGGACGGGGGAGGAATATGGGGGGTTTTTGTTGTGGCTTTATCTTAATCACTTCTTTGATCTTTTATTGCTTCTTTGAACTGTCAAGATTCCTGCTTTTAATGTGTTTGAAGGACTTATTCGTAATAATTCTGACTTTTGTAAATTGTGCTTCAACTGCTTTGTTTTCTTCATTTTGACACTGCTTTAGTTTTTTGAAAGATGCTTACTTCCTTTTGTTAACTACTTCTGCCCTGTTGTTAATCTCTTCCAAGTTACCCTTTGCATCAGGTTTTCTTTTTTCCTTTTTGCAAGGTAGTGTTTATTTGTCCTATATCTCCAGCTAGGTATCCTTAAATGCTGCCTGCAGAAATTTAACTCTCAGCTGCCTGACCTAGCTCCTTCTTATCACACTGCTTCATCCTGAAGTTCCCTTTCGTGAAGCAAACATGCTGTAGTATCCCAGTGGATATTGTTTGCTGTTACAGTGCTATTCCTGCATGCTACTCAGAACAAAGTTAAGAGCTGCTTTTTCACTCCTCAGCCTTATGTTAAGTTGCTTCATAAAAACCTTGACTTGTGTCTAAAAGTTTACTCTTGCTGCCAGGATATAGCTTAACGCCTACCCAGACTTTATGAGGGTAGTTGAAGTCTGCCATTCCTACTGTACCCTCTGGCCTCAGAGCACTCCTTACAATATGTGTTTGGGGAAACTACCTTTTGCTCTGGGGAGGATGCCCATCTATGTACCCAAGTCTCTTCCTGGCAGGCCGCTGGAGACAGGTTTTCCATTTTATCTTTCTGTTTCTATCCTTACCTTCTTTCCATAATTAACTTTGAAGATGATGTATAACATGGGCTGTGGATCCCTCTAAATGTGTCTCAGCTTCTGTTGTGAAATGTGTGATGATCAAATCTCTACTGTACCTAACTTCATTTTGTTGGTGTCTTTGCTCCCATAAATTAGTGTAGGTAGAGAGAACCCAACATTGGATCATTTTCCTCTCCTTCTGCTCACTCACCTGCTATGACATCACTGGATGATCTTTCTTGGGCATAGTACTGTTCTGGAGTGTTCCTGGAGGTCATCTCAACAGATTCCTATATATCTACTATTCCTATATATCTACTTCTTCAACAGTTCTGTGCTCTCCCTGTCCCTTTGTAGATGTTTAGAGTGAACCCAACTGCAGACTGTAATTTTCTCAGAAAAAAAACAAAGGATGCTTGTTCTGTCTGCTCACTAGGGCACATACTCATGTGTGATAGTGAGATACTCTGCCCAAATACAGCATATTTACTCTGTGTGACTGCCTCTAATGTTAGCTAGTGCCCTCTCTTCATCCAGTCTTCTTCCACTTGTGGTGTTTAGGTTGAGGACCATGCATGAAACCTGCAATGTGAGAAAAGAAATTAAAAATTGTGTTGACTTCTTCTGCTAAGATATAAAAGAAATTCCCTCTGTACTCCCTGTGCAGCAAAAGACATTTGCCTCCTGTGCACAGAACGTAGCCGACCTGTTGACATTTTTGGTTTGTTCTGTGCTGTTTTGATTTATACAAGTGCATGCTGCAGTTTGGAATTGTATCAGAACAGATTAGCATTTGTAGACAACTGACCTCCTAAAATAGACAAAACTTCCATAAAAGATGTTATTGTGGTGGCAACAGTGGGAGGGATTTTCAAGCATGCATTTTAAGTATGTTCAGGCTGTTACCAAATCAGAATTGTTATCTGTTCTCTGCCTTGCATAACATCTGCATTAACCCCCCAGGATTCTTAAGATACCAATCTCTCTTAAACTAAGAACAAGAGGCAAATGATTGAGGTTCCTGCTTGGCTTATCATATTTGGAAAATTAGCATTCTTTTGACAGTAAGACATGACAAGCTACATCTATACTAGAAAAATAATGTGTGTTGGAAAATAACTTTCAGCTAGCACAACATCAAACATGATTTTGTATTTAATTTAGATTGAGCTTAAAAACATTTATTGCAAATGTATTACTGCATTTATTGAGACAAGTTTGTGGTTTTTGATGCTATGATTACTGTATACTAGAAGTTGCTCCTGTGAACATTAGGAGGCCTTTGGGGGTTATGGACTGGCAAGTTAAAATGTGCTAATTTAGTTAGCAAATTTGGTGAGTTAGTTCCACTATAGAGGAGTTCATGGATATGTGTAGAAGGAAGGAATTTAGTGTATGAGTAAAAAATTAATTTCTAACTTCCATTAATCCAATGCAGCACTTTGTTGCCAGTGGATTTGGGACAGTGGAGTAAGAGAAGATGAAAACTAGCAAAGAAAGCCTTATGTCTTCCTCTCGCTCTTCCTGTTTTTCGTTACTGGTATGATAGCTCTTATTTTGCAGTACTCTTATTTTAGGTGTTTTCATATTCTGTTAATGGAGCTCTTAGTTCCAACTGCAAGGAGGACAGTTGGTGCTCTGAAATGAGGCATACAGCCATCTCATTTTGTGGTACACCTTTTTTCTTGTATCATTTACTCATGTGCTTCAATATTGCTATTACTGGTTTTACTGTTACTGTTGTTACTAGTTCTGGCAGTTTATCTTTTAGGGAATGCATAATATTCTTGCCAAGGGCATTTTTTTTTTTTTTTTNACTTTTTTTTTTTCCCCAGGGTTTTTTTTTTTTTTTTTTTTTTTTTTTTTTTAATGTGCAGAAGAATTTATTTTGAACAATTGAGTTTTCTTGCCTGAGGACATCAGCCATCCCTACAAAGTTATTGAGATATCATTTATTGAGATGCTTAGACAAAACCCCAGAAAAATGAGCAAAAAAATACAAGATCCAGCTCACATACATTCAAAGTTTTAATTTTGTTGTGCTACCCTAATAACTTTGTAAAATCAGAAGTTTTTTCCAGTCGTGCACAGAATACAACTTCTCAAAAATCTGCCTACTATGTTATCTCATTTTCACCCCAATCACTTTGTGATTGTGTGCATGGAATAAAGGGACAGAACATTTTTGCAAACAAAACCATTGAAAAAATTTATTTTTTAGTACTCTCATTTTTACAAAGAAACTTACTTTGATCATATTTCCCTCTCTAGCAGTGGGATATTTCAGTCTAAATGGGGGAGGTTTCAGAAAGTTGTGAAGTACCAAGAGTAAGAAGCAGATTATTTTACTAAAGGTGTATTGATTAGTCATAAAAATACGATGTGTGTTATGGATAGTCTTCATTTTCAGTCTGATCCAATCTGTTTTGTAAGAAGGAACAGGCATATATTTTTGGAAGAGTGATTAAAACCAATCAAAGTAGAAGGTATGCATCAGAATCAATAATTTTAAGAGCTAAATTTTCTGTGAGAACATTTTTTTTCCCCTCAAACTGATTTCTGACAAACGGAGAGCAATGTGAATGAAGATATTCACATTGGATTTTGGGTGATTTGAAGACAGCAGCATGCAAACTATTACCAAAAAAGTGCAGAATGGAAGCAAAAATGGGCAAACATACATATAGTAATTTCATTTAAGTATTATATAATTTTTATATATACATGTATGTAATTTATTTCTGTCATATACACAACCATGTAATAATTTCAATATGGAATGATATGACATTCAAATTTTTAGGGTGTTTTGTCTCTTCTGTTTCTCAGTGGAGTGGCCGGTCCTTGCTTGCATGCAACTTAGGTTCAAATTTATTTGCCGCGTCTCGCTATAGTTTAGATTTTTTGGGATTAACGGAAACAGTTTTCTAACAGAACTGCAACTTTTGAGATCATTTTGGTTTAAAAGAGAAAGAGTCCCTAGATATGAAGATTGTATGGAGTAGGGAAAAGTGTGGAGACGACAGAGTGACAGTGTGGGTCCCTATACCCCTGTGTTGCTGGTGAGGAGGTGGTAGAGTCCAGAGTGAAGGGATGAATTTGTTCCTGTGAAAAGCTGGTCATGGTTGTGGTGGGAAAGTGTTTTAGATATGTCTGTTTCTGACCATCAGACTCTATTCTTAATTCATGAGAAAGAAGCTGGGTGGGCATCTGGCAGCCAGCCAAGCTGCCTACATTCTAGCATGCTTTCTAAATGTACGCACACATTCCAGTTTCTGTCCTGTCTTCCCTCTGCTTTTTCCAGAAACTGGCAGATTAAGATTAATATTGAAAATATCCAAATTCAAAGCACTTCATTTAACACAGACTACTGATAGTCAGGATGAATGCAGCCAAAAATTGTGCTATTTCTAGGAACATGGGTAGGAAAGAATGCATTGTCTTTATCCAGTCTTAGTCTTAGTCTTAGTCTTATGTTGCTGATGTGAAATTTCTGTTGCACTTGAGGAAAGGGTTATATAGGTTCTCATTCACTGTTAACATCCNTTTTAGCAGAAATAAAGATTGTCCTTTATTTTTTCCCCTAAAGAATATGGAGATATCATCATTTTTATATACCTTACACTTAAGATAGAAAATCAATTTTGATTATTTGGATTTTTTTGACTTCGAAGTTTTGTAGAGGTGCTCTCAGAACAGCCTTATCTGAGTTTCAAACCCATTTCACAATTCACAGTAAAAGCTAAAATGAGTGGACTTTGGTTTGATTCTCAAGTTCTTCAGTGTTTAAGACATATTCTAAGGGGGTTTCCTATTCTAAACTACTGTTAAGAAGCTGCCCCTTTTCTGTAGTGGATGTTGAGAATGTTTACAATTTCTCGCCTTTCTTCTGTTCTTCTTAGACAAAACTCGCTTTGTTTTTGGCGTGCTTTGCTCTAGTAAAAGCTCTGGGATTTGGAGCACTGACTTCAAAAGATTTTCAGCACAAAAAACACAGGAGAATTTTTAAGAAATAATTCCTAGTAATAGGTTTTGTAACTTTCTGTTTATAATTATGAACTAGCTTCCAATATAAACCACTGCTAGCGAGCTAAGAGCTATAACGTCAGGGGACAAATTGTTAATAAGGTGTAATTTGAAAGGGGAAAGCTGATGCTATCTGCAAGAGGAAATAAGAGCCCCGAGGCTGCATAGAAGTGCCTCATTACCAGCTGTGCTGGGCATTCTGTTGAATGAGTTTTATTTATCATGTTTTTGTAGTTTCTTCCACTGAGCTTTCAGCGACATTGGAGGAAAAATACCAAAGTACAATATTGTTCTTCCAATGTAGCAGTCAAAGACTTTCTAAATAAAGAAATATGGAAAAGAGGCTACAGGAGTAGAAGAACATTACACAGCTGTTTCAGAAATAAATTTTTCGGTTGGCCTCCCTGTGTGAGATATTTACTAAAATTTCTGTGTGTCACTGAAATTTAGGAGATACTTTTCTCAACGCTTGAAGGTCTCTGAATCTAAAGGCTGAGTAGAGTTTTTTGCAAGCCTATATGCAGGGAGGGAAATAGGAGGGGAAAAGTTGCAGATGACTTATTAAGATACAATGATTGTTTCAGTGACTGCTTTCCTAAGATTCCTTGTCACTGTGGAATGAGGTAAACACCTTTATATGTAACAGGGGTATGTTTTCCCTTTAAGCAGCTGTTCTATTGTCTCTGCAAAAGTGGCCAATTTGGATCTGTATGTTTGTCTTTTAGAAATTGGATAGAAATCACCCACTCACTTATGTTGCTACTACGAGGTTGCTAGATGTCACTAACCTCCACTAATTAATAACTTGAATGATGTTCAACATATAACCTAGAGGTGCAAAGTTCCATGTGGCATTGACATTGCTCCAGACCATTCACTTGTGTCAAAACAAAAGAGAAAGGAACTTATGTTCAGGCTTTTTCATAGCCTCGCTGTTATCTCAAATCTTCATGACGAAGTTATGATTTAAAGTTGGGTTACTGGTTCCCATTGCTCCTTTCATCGTGTTTGGAGTACATGATGTTCCCTTGAAGACATTTTCATATTCTGAGCAGATACCTTCCTTGGTCCTGAGGCTCCTGTTTGTCTTTCTCACCCTTGATTTCTGTATAATTTAGCAGTGCAGCTACACTCCAATGGTTTTCCTATTAGCTATATGTTCAAGATTTCTGATTTTAATAAGCATCTTTTGCATTTTGTGTCTAATGAGAATTTTTCTCAGCCTGCTGGGGTTTTTTGTCCAATTCCACAGCTCATGATATTATCTATATGTTGATGACACTCACTTAAGTGTCTCCCTATTTTTATTCTTCTCCATATTCTTGATATATTGTTTCTCATGTTATTTTAGCATTTGTCAAATTAAAGCCAATTTTTTGAAATTAAACATTAAAAAAATTGAAATATTCCATCTTCCCTTTGTGAATTGTCAGTTGTGCTGTCAACTGTGTTGCCAACACTTTGGAAATTTTTGTTGTTTTTTTCCTTACTGTGTTCAGTATTGCCCAGTCCATTTTCTAGAAGTCTTAATATTTGTTATCCTTGAATGGAAGGAAGAAAACTCAATCTTGATTTTCACAATCACCTTTCTGGGCAATTAATTTAACCAGAAGGATATAGAATAAGTGTCTCCTTGCTGTTGAAACATGTATTTTTTCACTAGCTTTTCACTGGACAAGCTGCATGAATTAGCAGTTCTTACATTTCTTCTGTCATTAGCGTTCTACTTCCTCTGTGCTTTCATCTATCTGAAATCTCCTTATCTTGATTATTTTGCATATTTAATAGAAAAAATACATATTTTAAAGTTCCTTCAACAGTTTTTGTCTGTTCGCTATCTTGTGAGATACCATTTTTAGGTTAACTTTAAAAGATATTTTTATTATTGTTAATAACAGTTATTGAAAGCATAGTATTTTCTCTAGAACTGTAGATGGGTATTACTATTAGCAGAATCAAGCCTGCCAACCCTAAAGCCTAATGACAAAAGTGTTTAAATTAGCAGGTAAAAAGACAAATGGAAATTGTGATCAAGTTGGTCTTCTCTTCCTAATGTGACATTATGTACAAAATTATAGGCAAACATACAGAAATACATTTTTTTTGTAGTCTCAGTTATTCCATATGACTTAGAAGGTGGTATAAATTTCATCCTCCAGTGTATCTTTCAGGTTCATCTGAGGTTTTTTTAGCTTATACCTGGAAGCTGTAATACAGCTATCTTTGACATCCTGGGGGAAAGATATAGTATGTTTTTTGGCTGTGTCTCTCAGAAATTTCAGGAAAGTTTTTGATTTGCACAAAGTATTCTGGAGTGCCATGGTTTCCTTGGCTGCCTGTGGCTCGAAGTTGACGGGGGATGATTGCTGGGCACCCCATATCACTATGGCTGTTTTGATCAGCAACTTAGCATTGGGCAGGATTGCCCACATTCCAATTCTGTCTCTTCCTTTCAATTTCCATGCAACTTATTAGCAATGAGCAGGTGTACAGGAAAAAAAATAACTTCTGCTTGCCTGCGCTCAACGTCCAAACCAACATTTTGTGGCACTCCAGTACCAGAGGACTCTTTTCACCGCTTACTTTGTTGTTAACCCTAGCGGCTTAAGAAGTATGAAATGATATTGAAATTCTTTTCACTTCATTGGAATAAAGAGAATCCTGACATATCAGCACCTAAAAGTTTAAAACACTATTTAAAAAAAAAAAAATAACATAAAGCAAAATGTTTCTTTCAAAAGGTCTTGGAGCCTACTAAAATCAATCTTATTTGCAGAAAACCAGGAAACACTTCAAAACTCCATATGGTAACACAGATATTAAATCTTGAAGGATTCACATGTAATTTATTCAAAACATTAAATTTACTATATGTAGTATAATTTCAGAATGTGCATTAAAGATGTGTTGTGAAAGCTCATTCCTACCTGCTGAATGGCTGCCAAGTTTGGTAGTGCAAGAACATTTTGTTGTTTTACCCCTTCAGCACAATCCTGCATTCAAATTTTAAATGTCCATAAAAACTGTAAAAGCCTCAAAATGCCAGATTGGAGCAATAAAAACTTTGAAAGTCACAGTGCAACAGTTTTGGGTTTTTTAATAACTCTCTGGGAGCAGAATTGAAAATCCTAGTTCCAAACATACTCAAGTTTTGAGTTGCTAGCTTCTAGGTTTGGAACTTCATTTTCCTTTATAAAACTGTGTCTGTTAAGTGTAAAGCAAGTGGATATTTTGTGACATTTAGAAATTCTTGCAGAAGACAAAGAGGGGAATGCACAGGTGGATGGGTAGCTGGCATTTGTGAAAGTTCAGTCTTGGGCAGAGTCCTGTGTCATTCAAGTCAGTGGAGTGGCCCAGCACTGAGGATTTGTGAAAGTGTTAGTAACTCTGAATTCTTCTCTAATATGGTTAATTTTCTTTTATCATATTAGCTCTTACAGTTTTCAACAACTGTTTCTTTGCATTGTCAGTAAGATCAGATGATTAAAACTTTGGCTGCTTTATGAATTGGCAGGGTATGTACTTCTCACTTTTTTATATACTTCAGGCTAGTATATTTGGAATAAAATTAAGTTGACATCCTTGAAGCCATATAAAGCTTCAGATATTACTTGGTTTAAGTACAGAATTATATATCTATCAGGGGATCTCAGTTCTAACTGAATTCCAAAGCCTGGAAAATTCAAGCATGATTTTATGTTTATTTCCATACATTTCACAGTGCTTACTTTATAAGAAACTGTAATTTTTTAACTGTGGATGAACATTAAAAGCTGATTCTGAACAAATGAAAACACACATGATGTTATTCCCAGGAAAATTGGCTGTTACATGTGGCAAAAAACTTGGAGGCAAAATAATGCAGTGACTGTAGCCAATTAGTAAAGTTGTCCATATGGTGCTGGACTTCTTGTATGAGATGCTGGCCTATCACTTCATGTGAAAGCCTAACCAGGATGCCTTAAATCCTCAGAAACCAGCTTTTCCTTTTTTTTTTGTGCGAACCAAAAGGGAAAGCTATATTAAAAGGAAGCCCCTTTTCAATATTTTAGTCTAGTTTTTCACTTAGAGAATGATAGTCTCCAAAGATATTTGTCAGGGGCCTATTGGCAAGATAGGCTGCTCCAGCAGTAATGGCTGCAAGGATGAGGGGTCATGACTCTGTGGAAAACAAGGAAAATGGTTCCTGTGAAGTAGAGAGAGGTATAAATCTTCCTTAAGTGGCTTTACATATTTGCTGGAAGCAAGGATGTCATTATACCAAAGCATGCCTCAAAATTTCTGGTAACCATCAAAACCACCACTAACTCTGTGGCTGCTAATTTGATGCTAATGTCTTGCTGATGTGCTGCTCTGTGGCTACGTTCTTTCTTTGGGTCTACGATCCTGACACTTTCTTTATGGCCTCTTTAAATTCAGCTTTTGGAATCCAACATACAGAACTAATTAGGCAGGCTGTAAGACACCCTCGCCAAACAAGTCAAAACATTTTGAAGCCATTCCATTGCTGGACTTGATGTGAACAGTAAGGCAATATTACTCACGTTTGTTGACATATATTATTATGGTTATTGCCATTACACCCCAACTCCCCAGAGTATTGTTTAAATACATGATACAAGAGATGAAAGCAAGCAGATAGTGAAAAAAGGAAAAAAAAAAAGGAAATATCATGTAGCTGTTAGTTTTTGGCATTGTGTAATTAAACCATCTTCTTTAATGTTATTTTTGCCAGTATCTAATTAGCAGAGCCATCTGCCTGAGAAGTGCTGGACCATCTGTCTGGAATACTGTTGTGTTCATTTCTTGGTTCTTGACTAATTAACTTTTTTCTCTATGAAATGTGATCGTACATTCTGTTTCTACATTTCAAAGTTCATGTATAAATATATATTTGAATGCATACCTGTCTATCTGTATATGTTTTGAGTATCTGTGTAGCTGTGGCAGCGTAGTTCTCCCAGAAGGTCTGACTGTACTCAGTTATGTGTGCAGCTTTCACTGTAGGTGAAAGCCACACTTTTTTGGTGCCCTGTCAGTAAAACTAATACGTCTCTCACTTAAATCATTCTAATTGGCCAGTCCTTTCTTGACTGTGTTCAAACTTCGAATTTCCTGTCTACATTTACTAATTAAAGTTAGAATTATAGAAAGGGTCCATAGTAAAGTTAAGTACTTAGGGCTCTAATTTTTTTTCTGTTGTATTTTGTAATTTTCTGGAAAATTATATAATAATTTAGGTCGGAAGGGACCTCCAGATGTCTTGCCTGGGGAATTCCTTTGTTGCTGCATGTTGGGCATGTAAGAGAATCCCTTGACAGTTACTTCTGTGAGCATTATTTACTGTTTCTACACTTTCCATGTTTCTCTTTTAGTGTCCTTCAAAGCTATTTGGATAAATCAGTTTAAATTAAAGATTGTCTTCTTTCATTTTTTGTTGGAGTTAATTTCTTTGCAGTTATTTCGTTTAATTTTCTAAAGATACAACAGTTTAACTTCTAAGCAAGACTCTTATTGTTCATCCAGAGAAGTTACTAAAATATATTTGTTGTTCCAAAGAATAATAATAATTTCCGTAATGTAATTTTATCTTAACATATATGGGTGTTGGATGTACATTTTTCTTCATTTTGAAGATAATAGCTTCATTATATATTCTCAAGTTGGAATTTTTTTTCTTCACTGGCTGGAATTTCTCCCCTCCTACCACCCCTTGAAAATGCCAGGAGAGATTTCATCTGAAGTTTTGAAGTTCTTTACAAACATCAGGGTTTAAAAGACTGATACAGTTATTTACAATTGAGATTTTACAGAAAGCTGCCTGCCATCAGTTTGAATTTTGAGTTCAGGCATGCACCAAAGCCTTGGTTTTGTTCAGTCTGGTTTTATGTCAAATCTGTATGGAGCTTAGTGGTTCGTGCATTTTTTTAACCGAAGGAAACAGTATCTATTCAAAAGTGATCTGTGACATCCTCATCAGAGTACACTGGGTTGGTTAAGTTCAAGTTGTATCTTTCAACTGCAATCTTTAGAGTAGCTCACATTGACTTTCACAGTGTTAAAAACCACACTACATTACATAATTAAGGTTTATGTACGTATAAGAGAATATATTTATGAAGAAGATTGGGAAATTAGGGGCTCACTAAGTCAAAGTATTAAACTTATAGAAGTGCTTGAAAAACCGTATTGATCACAGGGTTTATAAAAGCCATGCCATTGTAAATATTGTCAGCTTGCTATCAGAAACAGATTGATGTGTCACCTTAAACCCTACTCCTTAACCTCTGCAGCTGTGTTGTTTGTAGAGATGTGTAGCAGTAGCTGTGTGTGACCTGTCCTTATTTTCTCTGACACTGACTTTCAAATCCTTGTTTACTCTTTCCCCAGAGCGAACAAACTTGAGTGCCTATAATTTGGTTCGATGAACTTTGTTTCCATCTCAAGTAGAATTATAATATTAATTAAAACCAGTACACGGAATGCTGCATGTTGTAGTTTGCATGTGAAAATTTAAGGTTCTTGTTAAGAAAAGTAGAAAAGAAAATATCCTAACAAGATAAACCTTAATTGTACAGACCTTCATAATGAATCAAATATCCAACATGGTTTGCGTGTCATATCTGCACTCCTCCTCTGAACTTCGTGGAAATGTCATCAATCAGTATTAAGCAGGAGAATATGTCAATTTAAGGGAAGCAGTGGATAACAGTAACATCTTTAAGCATGGTTTTGCACTTGCTTTCTAGAAAAATGCAATCCATATGTGTCCATCTGGTCTTTCAGAATGAAAATTTTCAAGTTATGATCTTCTACTGGCAAAACCCACATTGTTATTATTCTGTTGTGACATTTTGTTCTGTCTTTGTGTGCTGAACATTCAGGACACATTTTTCTCCCTTTTTTCCCACATTGAAATGACGTTTAGCTTGATGACTTTTCTACCTGTCTTCCTCCTGTATATAAGCAGTAGACTGTGTGGAATATCTAAATTTCCATTTTGTGGAAAACTCCCCTGAATTTCCTGAAGATTAGAAGGTAAAAAGAAAGCAGCAAGCTCTGTATAGAAATGTTTGCCTGCATTACTGAACTATGTGGGAGCCTTAGGGACCAAAGTACAGCAGATTGAACTACTCAGCTTTCTTCAGATGCCTTTGTACTATATTTCATTTGCAGCCTCCTCTATTATTATCTCCTCTAGCAGTCGAACTAAGGGCTGTAGGACTGTAAGTACACTTGATTTCAAAGATAGAACTTAGCTTTGTCACCAGTGTGTCTGCATTTATTTCTTGTCCACATAGTATTACTCCTTTTTAGCAGATGTTGTCAAGAATAGGGTTTTTACAGAGAGTTTGTCATTTGGTTAACTTGCAAGCAAATATATTTATATCTCGTTGTAGCAGTTTCTTCTGTTTGGGTTCTTGTATGTCCTGTTAACGATGATGTCCAGAAATATTACATAATGTTTTAATATTTCCCATCCTTCTCCTTCAAATTACTTTTACTGTAGACTTAAAGCCAATTGAAAGCTGGGTATTTTGTCACTGAAAATTGATTAATTGATAAACATTTTGTATTTAATGCAATCTCTTTCCTGCTGTTCATGTTTGAACTATTTTTCTCAGTTCAGTTTTGGCAAGAACTTTCCTTCAAACCTTCCTTTTAAGCACCCACATTTCCCTCTCTTTCTACTCTGACCTCCTCCTGGTGATTAACTCTTGAGTTTCTCCAGGCATTTGAAATTTTTTGTGTTGTTCGGAGATAACACATTCAGCACTTGTGTCTGGTGCCACATAACACGGAGGTTCAGCGTGTCCTATTGGCTTGATTAGGAATTTAGTTGGTTGTCCCATGATCTCCGTTACAGATGTGAATTGTTTTTTGCATTACCGAGTCAAAAGAGTTAGGTCGTTGCTGCTTTTTTATCTAACTCAGTATGAGGTTTCTTTCATGCTGCTAGATACAGTTTGTTATAAATTCTAGGGTCATTCACAAGTGCATTCTTCCAGAAGTTTTCAATATATTCCCCAATACACCATAGTAATTTAGCACTGCAAAAGGAAATGCTGTAAATAGGAAGATTTAGGATGGAGGAAGAGAAGTAATTACATTAGTTTTCATAAGTTTGTTTTTTTTTTCTTGACGTGAAAAATGCTCATTCTTGGGCTTGTTGAAACACAAATACTCCAAAGGCATTTTCCCCCTTAATTTAAATAGGCTTTCACCCTATTATTAATTAGAGAGTCTGCTTGCTATTAATACAGTCTTCATTAAAAGACAGGTACAAAAAAATTTCCTATATTAAATCTGGATAAATGGTCTTTCATTATTTCCTTGTAAGTAAAAATGAAAAGGCTGTGGTTTCAATAATTAGGCAGCAGTGGTTACTTCAGAAATCTCAATTCTTCTTGATAAAATGTGAAGTTCTTTGTGACATTTTTATCTAAAGACCATATGGATGTGCACTGCTGAGGTGAAAGAATGCAGCCTGATTTGAAATGCACTTTGACTACACAACATATACAGGCATTCAAATATGTACGTGTATTGGCACATTAACACCAAGCATGCAGCCTGCTCCACTGAACAGTAAAGTTTGTAAGTCATAGCTGCTGAATGTTGAATATGGAAATAACTGGAATTAACTCATGCAGTGAAACTGTAGTAATGCAGACTAGGCATTACAGTCCTGGCATAAATCTGTTGAAGCGGTGAGACAGCTCAAAAAATGAGGATAAATTGCTTCTGCTTTGCAGTGCAGTGTTTCACTGTTGTCTTGTATGTCTCTGCCCATTGCTTCTTTCTCTGAATGGATGTTTTAGTGCTTCTGATTAGTGCTGCAGTCATACCTTTAGAGACTAAAATCTCCATTTGATGCTTGAGATAAATACTTCAAAAAGTGCAATAGGGCACACTTTCCCACAGCGCAAGGTTTCTCAGCAGAGCTGACCTCAGATGCTGTGGTGATGCAGCCCAGCTCTGCTGGAGAAAGAGATTCAGCCTTTCTGTGTGTTTCTCTATTTGCTTACCTTAATAAAACTCACCAAAAAAATGGCTAAATAGTGCCAAATGTAACTGTGGTTGTTCCTGCTGTAGTGATCAATACAGTTAATCATGATGTTGGCCAGCTTCCTTTTGGATTAAAATAATGAAAAACCTTCAACAGCAAAACCACATTTTTAAGGAGAAAACTCTTAAGAGTCATTTATGGATAAGATCATCCACAGCTAATCATCAGTATCTCTGAAACACGTAACACAAACATGGACCTAGATACTCTGAGGCTTATATTTCTGTGTTCCCTGCATTTCTAACAAATTTCTTTTGGTTGCAGGCAGTGGAGTGGCAATGTGATGAAGCTACTAAAAGAGCCTGTTACAGTAAAGGCAAATCAAAGGTAAGCATGAGACAGCTGTTCTGCTTTAATAAGAACTTTATGTTAATAGCAGATGTAACTCAGTTTGTAAATCTCCACCTTATGCATTTTTACTGTCTCCCTTTCTGAAGAGAGATGTAGGGAAGGAGTCTAACACTGATGTGTAAGCAATGAAATAAAAAAGAACATAGGGAGCATGGGGTGAGAGATACAGTCACATGATTCTTGTCTGAAATGACCATGAACTTTAGCTTCTAGCAATTTACTGTTCTGACACCAAGGTTAAACATGGCATGTCATATGTAGTGAACTGTATTCTCACTTCATTTTCTGTGCTGTAAATCCCGAATAACTATGTAATTACTTTGTAAAATTCTCAATTTATATCCCTGTGTTTAAGACGCAATTTTATTAACTTTTTTATTTCCTATCTACTGGTGCTATGAAGAAAATAATATTAAATTCACTAACAACTTAGAAATTGAACTTGCTATATTTTTTGTATTTAAAACCAATTCTTTATCTGGCCAACTGCAATTTCTATTATTCAGTACAGGTAAATGTAATGCTAAGATGGAACCTGTGGCTGTCCCAACGTGAAGCTAGTTATCAAATTAATTATAAAAGCAAATAGAATTGCATGCAATCTATGTTTTTAATTATTATACTGTTTAATGGCTAAAGTTAATTCAGTTAAAACATAAAGGGAGAACACGTCAAGAGTGATAAGTGCAAAAGAGCACACTTGCTTTTATTCAGTAGAATGCTTTGCATACATTATTGTTGTGCAAAACTCAAAAAACTCTAAGCTTCAGAAACATGTTCCAAAAGCTCTGTCATCCAGTAGAGGAGGAATCCGTTCTGCATAGTTATCTAATCACTGACTTTTTAACTTCTCCCATTAAACAGTTAATTTCCAGCTCCTTTTTTACTAAGTGCTGGAAAATAAAATTGCAGTGTATGATTGTACATTCTAGATTAAAGAGGAAGAATGGCCTCACTTCAGATGCAGGGCCATGTTATACTGTCAGGTATAGAAAAGAAATGACTTTTGGAACCTCATATTTTAAGCAAATGTTATCTCTCCCTAGAAAATGTATGCTTCAATATGTAATATATCCCTCAAGCCTTTACCCTTAGCTTTCAGATGATAATACTTGGAAGTAAGGGAATATGCTCAAGGGTCAATAGAATATGTCACAATGCACTGATCAAGGGGCATATACAGGAGAAACTATCCTGGTAGGAATGCTGTGTGTAACTAAACACATATGGTTTTGTTTTACAGTGATTTTCCAAGTTTAAAGCTGTGAGAATAACATTCAACTTGTCTGAAAGTCATAGTGCAGTGACTGTGATCTAACATGATGGATGGAAGCAATTGTAAATTCAAGGCTGTAGTAGTGTACTTTTGAATAATATGTTCACAACACTGTTACCACACATTTGATTCAACAGTGTAAAGCATTTGCTGCTATTAAATAATTTTGTTAGGAAAAATATGCAACACTGGTGACACACTTTTAAGAATGGACCTTTGTGTAGTTTTTTATTTATGCAAAGTTTCATTTATGCTCATTACACCCTTTTGAAGAAGATGACAATTGGAGGTTAAGCTGTCACTGTAAAATAGTATATATGCTATTCAAATAATGACCTCTGGGTTTGTTTCTTAGTATTGCTACTATTTGGCTAAAGATTTCATTTGTACCCATAGCCATATTCCTCATTCACAATCTAGAAGAGGAGTATAGTCTTGATGCTTCATTACATTCAAAAATAATCCTGGGAGTAAATACTTCTCTTCTTATTGTTACCATTTGGGGTGTTTTTTTTTTGGTGTGCAAACTTTGTGGCCTGAAAGCTTCATGTGGGAGTTGCTGGAGAATGCAGATATTGTCTGAGGAAACCTAACCAGGTGGAACAACTGTCTTTTTGAACTTTTCATGCCTCTTTTGTTTTCACTGATGTGGCCAAGGTTAAAATCAAAGGATAAATTTATGACCAGAGAAAGGATAGCCAAATGATGTTTGTCTTTTATTTCCCTATTTCCAAGACTAAAGCAAGGTGACTATACTCTCTGTAGAAGGAGATGCATGCAGAGACTTCCCTTGGAAAAACTGGGAATTATTAGATCAGGAGGAATTCACTCCAGTGTTACAGGGAATTGTCCCTCTTCAGAGGAAATCTGTTGGCAAACACAATTCCAGTTACTGTTATCAGAAAAACTTGCTCGCTTGCCTGTTGTATAAATAGATCCAGCCCAAATTGCAGAGTTGCTGGGAGTTGCATTTCTGTGACATTTCTCAGGTGAATTCAGATTTCAGGGCAGGCACACATAACTGTAGGAAGAGACAGGAAAGACTGGAGTCAAAATGTGTAAGGCCAGCCCAGACTGTGGCAAAGGAGAGATGAGGATTGCAGGATGGTTGTGGGTAGCTTATTCATTCAGGTCCTGGTTTCTCTTGAAGCTCTGCTGGCCACAGAGCAGCATGAGGGCAGGGAGTTCAGGTGGCAAAACCTGAACTCATTGCCTGGAAGTCACTTTACTGATGGAGTGAATGCCCTGAAACCAGAAGGTGGCTTTGAACCCTGAAGCAACTCAAGTAGTTTTGAGATAATGGTCAGTGAAACACAACTCTTTTTTGTTCTTGGGAAAGAAGCTGCATGGAATTTTTGCCTGTAGCTGTTATCAGTTGTTCTGAGGTTTATGCTTTAGAAGCCAACCAGGGCAAAGAGCTGAAGGCGAAAATATATAGGGACATCTGTCACATTTGACAGTGTAATGCGCTCTTGACTTTTGAAGGCTGATGCTTGTTACTCGGACTTCAGACATTTATCCACCAATTTAAGCTGTTGCCTAAAATAGCTAGTGGCTCCAAGAGTGAGCCACACAAAATTATGTCCTTGTGGCCAGCATGCATTAGCATGTAGAAGTCTAAAACACCAGACATGATTAAGAGAATAAATTTGCCTATTCATACTGACACTTGTGGTAAGGAGTGTTAGAAAGAAAAAGTATAAATGCACTTGTTGAGAATGCAATAAACCAAAGAGAGGTTAAAAATAATAATGCTAATTGAAATTAAGTCCCATCTCTTGCTTATTTAAGATTCTAGTGGCTGGGTGTGTTAGTATCTGAACCTTCAATAAAAGTATTTAAAAATTAAACAGAGGTGTGTTTAAAATGTTAACCTATACAAGAGATATTGCTGCAAGAGGATAACTATACTGCAGCCAGATTGACCTTGGACTGTCAAGGTGGTTTTAAGCTTAAGTAACAACCTAGCCTGCTTGGCTGCTGAATTGTTTCCAATAGTTGTATTTTGCTTCTGATATGCTGATACAAAACTAGAAAGTACTTCCTAAATGTATTCTTTATTTCACATATATTTTTACAGCCAAATAGGAAATCATATGACATAGAGGTCAAGATGAACTGGAGAATAAGACTACATAAAGGATGGCTACCAAACCTAACACCACCCCACTACCTAAAAAATGCTTTGGTTTTGAACTCCTTTGCCACTTTTACAACTCACAACTCATTTTTGCATGTGTCAGAAGTGAATCAGTACAGCCAAGCTTGACTTCAGAGCTAGAAAAGTAACTCTGAACAATTCAAGTGACTAAATAGTGAAGTCCTTTTTCCGTATGTTTTTGGGTGGTGATAGTTTTATTCATGACTAATTTTTTAAAACTTTCTTTTGCATTAGTGTGGATATTTTTTCAAATTAAGAAAACAGCCAATTAAAAAAAGTTATTCTTTCAGTTTCCATTTTTTTTGCACTATGTGCCCAACAAAAATTTCATATGAGATATCTTGCTTGCCCTATTGCACTGTGGATTGTTGTCAAGTTGGCATAGGACTTGGGAACATTAAAGAAAGAATCTTGTGATTCCCAAGAATGTCAGAGTTTAAGAAATTAGCATTATTTTTGAACAAAATGAGTGGGTGATCAGCGTGCAAGTAATTTGGAAATGACACAATTTCAGGGAGCTCTGGAATATGAAGAGGAGAGGTTGGATGGGTTGTAATGTCAGAACCCACTTATTTTTCCTACACTTACATTCCATGCCTTGCTGCAAAGGGCAGAATGGAAACAGACCAAAGAATAAATTACTGTCTTACATTCTGTGAACCTCCTTGAGCACCCTTCCCACAAAAAACCCAAAAAACAAACCCCCAAAAAGTTACCTTCTAATTTTTGGGGTTTTTTTGGTGATGGAGTTAAAGGAGTCTGATACAAGGAAACTGCCAAAACTACCAACACTGTCAAGAAGTGAAATAATTACTTTTTAAATGGCTTGTTGCACTTCCCCACTCAGTTATATGGTTACATATTAGCTTCTCTGTGGTTTAAAGAATATTAAGATGATAGTTTTATAAAGTTCAATATGAAAACTTCATATTTTTTACCCAATAGGAATCAAATCTTACTTCTAAGATGTTTGTCCATTACCTTTAAAGGCTCAAAGAGAAGCGTTCAAAAGCTCCATTTTCATGAGAAACTAATGCAAATATTGGTTTGAGAGGTCCTTTTTCCAAGAGGTAGTTTTTTCCTGAGATTTTAGAGGATGTTGTTGAGTTTATTTTTAACTTTACTTTTATGAGGAAAGGTATAGAAGATAAATTCTAAGAGTTTTCTCAGAGACCTTTAAAGTATTTTCCCCATCTTCTTTTGCAGTCTATTTTGTGCCTGTTCAATTTATTCAGGATTATATTTGTTGTCTTCCAGGATGAGAGTCTATTTTCCAGATAAACAAGCAATCCATTTAATATAACTGTAGGCCAGATAATGGGACTTCTGTGCCATTACTATTGTATGGATTTACTTACATGATTTCACTTAATATCTGCTAGAATTGCATAGCTGTATTTTCACAAGGTTTTTTCAGGCTTTTTATGAGACTATCTTGTGGTGAATGCATTCAAATATATGTTTCCAGGAAACTTTATTTTGTCCAAACATATTGTTGATCATTTTATTGGATATGGACATTGATTTTTTCAAGAGAAGTGTTTGAATTTTTCCTCATACAGTTCTGGGAGATTTTTAGTATTGCAGGACAAAGCTTTCTGTCTGAATAAGCAGTAGAAATTGCTGTTAATTTCTAGCTCCTGAAATGAGAGACATGAACATCATAAAGCTTTCACCTATATTAATGGGGTAAAAAACATTTTAAATTATTCCTCAAGGTGAGCATCTTTGTATTGTGGTAATGAAATTTTTTGAGAAACCATGAATTAACAGGAAAGTAGATGCTTCTAATAAAACAGGTAGGGTAAATTATTAAATTAGTGGTAACAAATCCATATCTGTAAGTCTCAAGAATTTTATTTTTACTAGTTTCAGTATATTTTTGTTACTGACAACTGTTCTTTCCCCTGTTTTCCTCACAACTTCCTTCCTTGGCCTAATCTGTCTTTGAAGTCAACATCTGATCTCTTGAAACAGTAGTGTATTATTTAATACAGCATCTATCAGATCATCTATCTGAACTATCAGTTCAAAATTTAACTAAGCCTTTGAAATATATCCTGACAGGAAATCTTCAGTACTAGAGAGGCTTATTTTATCCTGTTAAGAACTTTTCAGAAACGTTGATGGATATATGTGTGTGAATAAGAAGTCTGTGCATATTGTGATTGCTAACTCAAGTATGCTTAAGCCTTGTTTACCTAAAATTTTTCTGTGTGGATAAATAACCAGGGACAGCAAAGTGCTATTAGTCTCCTCTGTGCTCTGCAGTATCACTGAATATATTCTTTCTTTTCTGTGTGGCAGGAGGAATGCCAGAACTATATTCGAGTGCTTCTTGTTGGAGGCAACCATCTCTTCACCTGTGGAACCAACGCGTTCACTCCGATCTGCACCAATCGCACGGTACGGGTTAAATGTTTTACCCCACGAGCTGAAGTCCCTGTTCTGAGCCAGCAGATTAAAAGGCAGAGCATGTTGTGGCTGACAGCTGGCTATTGTATTGATGGGTGAGCTGATGTGTAAAAGGCTGATTTAGGTGGTGGCAGGCCAAGCAGGAGAGCTAACTGATCTCTTTTTGCAGTCTTTTCCTCAGCTATGGGAGATGCACAGCTATGAGCAGCTCAGTTCCTCCTACATGCCAATTTTTATGGACCTTGGGTGTTTATAAGACTTCTGCCACTGTCAGGTCTGATTGGCACATATTGGTTCAGTTATAAAATGTGGTTGTGTAGCTACATACTGTGTATGTGTAGTTCTGGAGAAATTAGAGTACCTGTATTAGTGATTTCTGACTGGTGAGAATGAGAAATCTTGACTGAGAAGATTTGTCATTCTGTTTTCAAAAAAGCCTAATTGTAGCATCACTAGTACTAGTAAGTATCAAAACGTCACTGTTTGGACTAGGCTGCCTATTTGTTTCAGGAGGGGAAAAACACTTAAATACAAAGAATAGCTGTATTACTAAAAAACTCCTTGGCAGATTTATTATATTTAAACCCATTGTACCTTTATTTTCAAATAGCACATTAACATCATGCTGTGGTTTATGGCTGAAAGTCTTTGGGCTACCAAATCAGAGATGGTTCTGCTGAGTTGGAAAGCTCCTTTTGTTACTCTCATTTTTCATGTGAGATTTTTTCCTAAAACACACCAGCAAAACAAATAATAGATTTTTTGTTGTTGTTGTCTGCTACAGTGAGCGCCTTATTGATTCTGGCAATCAAGTTTGGTTTTATTTTTTGTAATAACGATCTTTGCAGAGATAACTAATGTCTGAGCCCCTTCTAATAGAAAACATTTAGGCATGGTGGATAATGATTGACATGCATGCTTTACATATCAAAGTGGCAAAAGTGGGATCTGGCAACATTACAATAGGACTTCTTATATGAGACAATTTCATATTGATATGGAGGTGGCCTCATCTCTGTTGTACAATACTAAAGCAGATAACAGGTGTTTGTCATAGGATTTTGCTCAGATTGATGCAGCTTGGCTGAAATGATAATTTTCGGGTAATTTTAATCCCTTTTTCTAATTCTTTTGCAGTTAAGCAACTTGACAGAGATACATGACCAAATCAGTGGCATGGCTCGTTGTCCCTACAGTCCCCAGCACAACTCCACTGCTCTTCTCACTTCCAGTGGAGAATTATATGCTGCTACGGCCATGGATTTTCCAGGAAGGGATCCTGCTATTTATCGAAGTCTGGGGGCCCTTCCTCCTCTCCGAACTGCCCAGTACAACTCCAAGTGGCTGAATGGTGAGTGCTGATGGACTGTGAGACTCATCTTCTTTTAACTCATGTTCATCATATTCATGGTATTGAAATTCCATTCTGAGAATTTGAATGTTTTGGAGTATTGTTTATTTAAATTTTAAATTATTTTGTGCTTTTCTTATATATTATTTTACTAGTATAAGTATTATGGAATTTAGTTAATAGAGCTGAAGTCTGTAGATGTGCCCTTAAATATATGTCACTTTTGGAGACACAGGGATGAGCTGCACTTACGGTGCTCTTACATGGCAAAGCTGAGTCAGCTTTGAGCAGCAGCTTGCATTGAGCATTCTCTTCTAAATACCTCAAAAACTTAAGGCAGAAAATAAATAGTTTAGAATGGACTGAATTCTCCAGGCTTTCCCTGCAGGTCCCAGCTTTGACAAGCTAAAGAAGTTCAGCTTTCAAGCCACTTAGGTGGCAGAGTGGTATTTTTGACACTTATTATAGCCAAAGGATGGGGAATAGTTTACAAAACATATCATAAAATTGTGTTTAGCTGTCAGTTCTGTGTCATGGATATTAATTACCTGAGGACGATTTCCAGCTGGGAGAAGCTGTAAACAGATAGGTGTTCCTGAGATGTGACAGACAGAGTTGCCTTTTTTTAATTACAAAAAAAGGAAGCAGATTCTTCTAAAATGAAAATTATTATTAAACACAAACTGTGAAGTGATGTGTATTATAGTTTGCCCATGCCTCTTCCAGAAGAAAAAAAAATTCATAATGCATGCTATGTGACACAACAGTAACTATTCCTACAGCACATTTCATGTTATGATGGTATTATTGTCATGTGTGAAATTAAATACAAATATAAATCCTTCTAGCTTTAGAACATTTGGTCAGCTGCAAGTAACAGACTTTATTTTGAATATTTCAGTTCTCATACAATGTGAATGCTGAACTGTGCTTATACGATTGGTATATTTTACTTGAACAATGAACCCATGACAGGTAGCTTGCAGATCTTTGTGACCTTCTCTGAAGGTCAGATGATTTTAGAATGTTAATTAACAACAACAACAACAACAAAATCCTAAATTGTGTGGAACGTAACAGAATTTTAGCAGTGCAAAAGAAGTGAGGGGAAAAATGAACTAATTATATATATATTTCTGTTAAGGCACCCTTTGTCCATTCAGCTTGGTATTGGAACTAATTGCTGTGCCACACCTGTGTGCTTTTGTCAAAGGGGAAGAAGTCTTCACACAGAATTTTCAGCTTAACTGGATATTTTTATGCCAAAGGCACACCAAAATTCCCTCTAGACTTCTCTAATTAATCATATTCACTGTATTCACATTTTGTCTATTAAAAGCTTCAGATGTACTTATACATTCTCAGTTAGAGTTCATTCTTCTGCCTCAAAGCTGTTTATAATTAAGTTACCAGGAAACTGTAGCTTTTATCTTTGGGGAGGAAGAACAAGATGAGCTTTGTAATTGGAGCCAGTTAAAGTAAGCCCAATAAAAGACTGAAAGCAGCCCAGTTAACTATATTAAAGGAAGGGGGAATGTTTTCTGGGGTAGCTAGGAGTGGGGGATTCATCTCATTGAGTTGGGGATTCATCTGCTTTTATGTCAATTTGCATGCTTCAGTGCCAAGAAACTACATTAGTTTTTCAGTGCTTGGACTGAAGTGAAGCTTTTGCTACTTTCACTGAGAAAGTAACAGAGATCAATAATCCTGCAAGAAAAGTAAGGCATCAACTGGAATGGAAGCTCCCTAGTCAATATCTGTTGAGCAGCAGTAGCTCACAGTTACTGTAATTCAGCCTCATTTGAGGTGTTTGTGCATGAACATGTCTGTCAATGTTTCCCATTCAAAAGTTTTCATCGGAAGCACCCTGTTTTTTCTCACGTAAATTTTCTGCTCTGCAAATCATGTTGGACCAAATCAAATCAAACCATCTCTGGTGGTGATGGCAGCACTCAGAAACACAGCTGATTATCTCGCTCTGTGCTTTATTGCTATGCAATAAAGACGTGGTTGATTTTAATGGCTTGCACAGCAAATTCAGAGATCTTCAATCACATCAGTCAGGCAAGAAGGACATGACTATATTCCTGTGCAGTCTGCTCTTGGTGTTCAGTGTACCTTTTGGTGCAGGATCTTGGCTTGAAAAGCTCTGAATCTTCATCACAGAAGAATACTTGTTCCTAATCTTACTTGTCAGAAGGTCTGTAATCACAGGAACAATGATATACAGTGTGGGAGGGGAAAATGGAGCTGATGTGTCCGGTAGCTGGGGTGAGATCCCATATTACCATGATGTGGTTTCAGCTTCTGGAATCACAGATTTCACAAATAAAATAACATTTCTTTTGTTGACCTGAGTTCCCCATTTGTTCTGGTTCAGCCAGAGTCATGTATTTATTAGTGGGTCCTGCCTTCTACTGGAGGCTTGATAGGCTTGAAAGCAATCCACATCAGCTGAGTACGTAAGTTAGCAGCTGATTACTGAGCATCATTCTGATCAGTTGCTTAACATTAACAGATTATGGAGAAATCAGTGAACATTCATTTCTGAATTATCATTTTCTTGATGCACTCAATGCTCAATTATCTGGAGGGACAAAGAGTTGGGTAGTTCAGTTAAAAGTATTAATTATTCAGTGTATGTGTAAAAGCTACGGAAATATGCTGAGAGAGTATAACTGAAGGGGAAAAGGAAAATTAATGTGAAGCACAAAGATTTTGAACAAGCACAGATCCAAAAAGGTGGATGGACAGCACAGCAACACCACCAACACAGAAATCTTATTTTTGACTGGAGGTAGTTATTGTGGAGCCATCCTTGAGGCTCTCTGAATATACTGTTTGTTCGCCTACTAGACAACATGCTTCAGGATTTGATTCCCCTGAATTTTGTCTGGTTTAAAAATTTTTATTGGCAGAAAGGACAGTTTACCAAAAGTTACAGATATCTACACACTTCCTTAAAGTTTTTCCTATTTTGGAAAACTTTAGAATGTACACAGTCACGTCTTCTTCCCTGATGGAAGAAAGAAACATCTGGTGGTAGTTATTGAACTTAGTCTCTTTTAACATTTACAGCAGTAATCTATTCAGCTCTTGAATATCTCCAAATATGATCGCCAGTGACATTTTTTTTTTTTTACTTCAGAACTTCCCTCTGCTTCTAGAAAAAGAAATTAATGTTCTGTTTATCTATGATATTTCTGTCTTCCTGGTGCTCCTATAGACACCATCAAATGCAGCTGGCCCAAAGGCAATGAGCAGGTTTTTGACCACAGTTGTAACCATGCGGAAATTCTGCTCGTCTTCATAAAGAGATGCCATTGAAGCACCAGGCTCCTGTAGTGGTAGGACCTGAGCACTCACCTTGGTTCAGCAGGGGTCAGGTTGCTCACAAAGTATTTATTTATCAACTGACAATTGAGAGACAGACCCAGCGTTGTCCTCTTGCCAGCCCTGTCAGAACTTTGTAACTCTGTCACTGTACCCAAAGGGAACTTGATCACCCAGAGGAGCTAACAAGGGTTGCAGACCAGCTCCCTCCCTGTCCAGCTGGCTGCAGGATAGGAAGCCTGCAAATGTGAAATAGAGAACCCAACTCTCCCTCCCATTATGTCCTATTTTGGCCTTCTCTTTTCCCATGTAGAGGAAAACGTAATGCCTGAAGTTACTCACATGAATATGTATGTATGCACAAACAAATGAAGAAGGTGGCAAGACTGCTTACCCACAATTTACTCTGTAAAGAGTCCTGTTCTGCTACATATTCTCATTTCTTTTTCTCTCTGAATCCATGTTCAAGTGCTTCTATGTTTAAGAGAAGCAATTTGAGGTGATAGCACACACACTGAGGATTATGTCTAAAGCAGACATTTCTTCCACTGATTTCTTCTCCTGACCAAGGCAGTCAGCAAGACCTTGAGCTTCAGCCAGCTGCTCAGGTCACTAAAGGGCAGCATGTTGCTGAAACATTTTAAAATTTCCCTTTTAGTGTTTCATAGAAAGAGTAGTCTGCCTTAGCAGTCTGCTTTGGACCTTATTAAGTGATAAAAAATAAATTATTCTTTCATTAAGCTGGCATGCTGCCTGTTTCAGTGTCTTTAAGCTCTCAGTGTAACAATGTTTAAATCATATCTGGAGTTGATATAGTATGCTTCTAATTAGACTTTTTCTGTAGAGTTGCTCTGCAAAGTGCAGCAGGGGCACTTTCATCATAGTTTGCTCTAGAGAACAGAAGAAAGTATAATAGTTCTATTTGTAGTCCACAGTTTCAGTGTGTCCAGATTGGCAAGGAAAAGCCTTCACTGTTTAGACTTAAAAACCTCTTCTGTAGTCCAACATTTACAGTTAGTAAAGGTATTGCTCCTTTCAGTATACCTCTTTAAATCACTAAATGTTTGATCTCATGCCTCAGTGTGAAAGTTTGCCTTAGTCTATAATGTCTGTTTGATTTCCTCAGCCAATAAAGGGCAAAAAATTTAAAAAAAATGGAAAGGAAATCCCTTTCTGTTTCATCACATGGAGAAACACTACATTTGGTTTCATAATTTGTCCAATGTCTTTGCTTACAATTGCATGGGTCTCCAACTATCTTGAAATGATTGCAGCTGTTTTCTTTATCCTAGACATGCAATGATAGATGCTATTGGAACATATTAAATAAATAAAAACAGTGTTCTAAATGTCATGGCATTTCATCAGTGGGCAGACCATAGATGATTAAATTGTAATCCTATATCAGATGTAGCCCCAAACCAGAATAAAATAAAATAAAATAAAATAAAATAAAATAAAATAAAATAAAATAAAATAAAATAAAATAAAATAAAATAAAATAAAATAAAATAAAATGAAATAAAATAAAATCTCTTGCAAATTAGAAGCCTTTCCATCTGAGGAGAGGAGTGTTTGGATTATTCTGCTTTACTGGTAGACATAATATTACCATTTTTCCTCTTGCTGTCCTAAGCATTTAGTTATTAGATACTCTTACTAAAGTGGTTCTTCTGAGATCACTTTCTTAAAAACATTAAGAAAAAGCTTATTAATCAAGAACAGATACTTTAAGTCTTCACAAGTAATAGTAAGACTGAAATTCTTACACAGGTGGTTTAGTTAGTGGGATTTAATGTAGCTCTGAATCAATTCCTATTATTGTTTGTTAGCAGACTTTTATTATAACTTTTGCTGCTAGTAGAGACAATTTATGATCTAAGAATAAAAATTAATTCTTTCAATTTTGTTTTTAAGGATTAATGGAAATGGCTATAATAATTCAGGGTTATCCTTTCATTTTTCCGGGGTTTAATGAAAAGCCTTGTAATTACCTAGTGCAGGCTTTTCTTTATTATGTAATATTTCATGTAACTCAAAACCAGTGTGTGCTTGAATGTGCAATGTACTCTTTTAGATAAGAGACCTGACTGAAAATACACAAAGCATATTCTACCAGTTGTTGCTTATTTTGCAAGAAGATAAATAATTACTTTTCTTTGGTTGTGCGAACCACAAGGTTGGTTCTTTTCTTTTGTGTGTATCATCATTTTTGCCAGTATCCTAAAGTAGGATGGAAAATACCTGCTGATTTTGAAACCTGTCCTTAGGCTTCTCCACTGGAGCAGCTACCAGAGGAAAAATTTGAGCAGTTAAGCTGTGTTTTTCCTTTCCAATTCATACATCTTCTCCTCAATGGCAGTGACAGAGTAGGAGAGCAGTAAATTGGTGTGAGATGGAGGTGCCTCCCCTGACTTCCTTTTTTCTAGTGCCAGACTAAGTTATTACAAAATACCTTCATAGCATTTCCTTACCTGTTTGAAATGGTAGAGACAAGAAGCACTACCCATGTAGTTGGGATATTTTTACTTCTTATCTACCTTAGGTAAAACAGCAAGATCCACCTTCCATTTAATAAAAACACCAGGAGGCCATTGAGGACAGTCTGTTCTTTTATATCTCATCTCACCTGCTTATGTCAGGTGCCAATCAGAGAGGCTGAATGAGGAAGGAGGACACTTCTGCAAGCAGATCATCTCTTCCCAACTGCATAGAGGCACAACAGGAGCGTGAGCATCATTAATGCACAAAATTATGATACACAGTGACCCAGAGAGAATGAAAGAGTTTAGGACTGAAGTGCATCTCAACGAGAGAAAGGTGGAAAATTTCAAATTTCAGGGAGCATGAACACATGAAAACCAGCATTTATCAAAGACAGGTGGAGAATGAAAGGTCACCTGAATATAAGGAATAAAGTCTTTACTGTGCAAGTAACTGTGCACTGGAACAGACTACCCAGAGAGGTTGTGGAGTTTCATTCACTGGAGTTATTCAAGAACAGTCTGGGCACAATCCTGTCCAATGTGCTTTAGGATGACCCCACTTGGGCAGGGAGGTTGGATCAGATGACCCGTTCTAACCTGACTCATTCTGTGATTCTGTGTGATCCTGTGACAGAAATATTCGAGGCAGAGATGGAATTTCAACAGCAGACATACCAAGCCTCAAGGTGGAGGGGGAAGAGGATGATTGTGAAATTGGTTTCCTTTTTGTAACGAAAAAAAAAAAAAGAAAAAAAAGGAAAAAAAGAAAAAGGAAAAGAGGAGCAGATTGTAGCAGGTTAATGCTGGCTGCATTCCAGGCACTCACCAACAAAGCCTCTCTGTCCCTCCCCTCCACAGCTGGATGTGGGAGAGAAAATATAACGAAGGGTTCATGAGATAATGACTGGGAGAGATCACTCACCAAATATTATCATGGGCTAAACAGGCTCAAATTAGAGATATGAATTGAATTTATTGCTAACAAAATCAGAGCAGGATAATGAGAGGTAAAATAAAACCTTAAAACACTCCACCTTCGCCCCACACCTCCCTTGTTCCCAGCTCTACCTCCTCCCCTGGTGGTGCAGGGAGACAGGGAATGGAGGTTATAGTCAGTTCATCACCCATGGCTTCTCCTGCTGTTCAGGGAGAGGAGTCGTTCCCCTGAAGCACCGTGGGATCCCTCTGTGAACTTCTACAGCACGAGTCCACCCCATGGGCAACAGTTCTCCCCAAACTGCTGCAGCGTGGGTCACTCTTTCACAGGGTGTAGGACAAGGACAGACTGCTCCAGCATGGGCTCCTCTTTCCATGGGCCTTCCATGGGGTCACAGACTCCTCTCAGGCATCCACCTGCTCCAGTGTGGGCTCCTGTATGGGCTGCAGGTGGATCTCTGCACCCCTGTGGATCTCCATGGGCTGCAGGGGCACAGCTGCTTCACCATGGACTGCACCCCAGTCTGCAGGGGAATCTCAGGTCCAGCACCTGGAGCACCTCCTCCCCCTCCTTCTGCACTGACCTTGGTGTCTGCAGGGCTGCTTCTCTCACGTTCTTTCACTCCTCTCTTCTGTGGTCACAATTACATCTGTGCAATAACTTTTCTTCCTTCTTAAATCTGTTATCACAGAGGCATTACCACCATTTCTAATTGGCCCAGCCTTGGTCAGTGGCATGTCTGTCTGTTGGAGCTGCCAGGGATTGGCTCAGCTGGACTTGGGGAAAGCTTCTGGCAGCTTCTCACAGAAGCCACCCCTGTAGCCTTCTGCTACCAAAGCTTGGCCATGCAAACCAAATGTACGGGTCTGCAGGGGAAGTCCTTTGCTTGTCTCCCTCCATGAAAAACTAGAACAGAGGAAAAAAAATAAAACAGCAGTGCAAATGTCTGGAGGGAAATCGGTAAGCCATCATAATTGGGTTTTCTTTCCATACCATAACTGCTGGTTGGCAAAATCTCCTTAAAGAGCGCTAGATCCCTGTGTATGTGGAATTCTGGATTCAATTCTAAGTAAACATCCAAACTTCTGGATCTGTTGATAGATCCCCATAGTCCAAGTTTCTAGAGGTTTTGAGTGAATTACTGTAATCCCTCTGTATTTTTCACCCTTGCCCCCCTGCCCCTGCATGTATGGCTTTGCGAGGTGTCTATCCAGTGAATGTAGGTGACACGAAATCCACTCAACTCCAGGTGCAACTTTCAAGGGCTTCAGTAAGTATTAGGTCAGAGTAGAGAATGGCTTCTGTGACTAAGTTTGTCACTGGCAAATTTGCATCAGCAAAATGATACAATAAATTGCAAAGTATTATGCCATGTAAGAAAATTTTCACCTTGAAAATGAAGGAGATTTATTTGAAATAAACAACAGGAAATAAACCAAGGAATTTTGTAATACCATATTTGAAAACAATTTTTCAGAACAGAAATAATTGCATTTCAGAATTTATTAGAGTACATCAGTAAAAAAGTAATGAGTGCATTCACTTTTATGATTATTCTGAATTGTATTATAAAATCTATCAGCAATATAAGAGAAAATTGGAAAAAAAATATCTGGGATACAGAGGTTTAGTGTATTTTGCTGTCCTTGCTCTTCCATACCTATAAAATTTTCAATTTAGTAAAAGGAAGAGAATGTAAAAGAAATCACAGCGAGCTAAGGCATTGCACAGGAAATAGTCAAAATAGATTGGTAGCCAGCTACTCTATGACAGATTAGCATTTTTAGCACGCATCCTAGGTAATTGTGAAACACAGAGGAAAAATAGCTGTTAATAATCCATTTCCACCAGTTTCATACAGGACTTAGCATTTTACAGTTCAGCTCCTGAGGATGGATATAGCTGTGATGACCACAAGTTATGTATTGCTTTCAAGATATATAATGCTGTAGGAAAATTTTACTCTGTGATTAAATTAAACCTTAAACCTTAATGAGCAGTGATGTCTTGATAAGCCTAAGGCAAAGTCTGTACGTTTTTTCTAACAGCTGCAAAGGGCTACAACTAAATGAATATACTTAATGAATATACAGAGATGGCAAAATACAATTGTAATTGGACTTTGTTGATTATGTTAATAAGATGAAAGAAAATAATATAGACTGGCACTGAAGCTTAAATTCCTTCCATTACTTTAAGCACCCATTTTGGAGAGCAGTTCTAGCTGAAATGTGAAGTTTATTCAAAAAAAACTCAAATGCATCTTTCTAGAATTTAATGGTATTAAGCATTTGGCTGAATACAAATATTTGGAAGAAATGGGTCTTTAGAGGTCAAAAGTATGGTGTGATTCATTGGTCTAGTGAGGTCAGTGAACAAATTCCAGATAGATGTAATTCAACATTAAGGCAGTATCTAAACTCCTAAGATTTTGAATATATTACATATTCATATATCTTTGTGTGTGTGTCTTATTTTGTGTGCATATATGCATATAAAATCTGATCTGTGTCTAGATCAGAAAAACTTAATATTTCAGCCTTTTTTAACATTTCTGGGGTTAATTTCACTTTTGATTGGGTCTTGGAAAGCTTTGCACTTCAGATGTGAGTGGTCACATCTCACAGGGACAGTCAGTGGAAATCATAGCTCTTACTTGCTTAGAGTAGGCTTTGGACCTTTCAATCCTTAAGGTTAATTGCTGTTACCTCCTTAAAGAAAGTTAGATCATTTCCTGTAATTTGGCTCACTCTGGAAACAGTAGCATCCACTAACTATGTAAATTAGGCCATGTTAGATTGCTTCAGAAGATGTATGGATTAAAGAGCACAAGAAAACTTTCTTGCTCCTAAGCTCAGACAGTGAGAAGAGGCGAGACACCTACCTCAGATGCCCTCATAGAGCTCTTATAGGCCTCTGTTTCCCATTCCTATACACAGAAAAATTCCTGGGTGGTTCCTCTCATCCTTTTACCCACTCAGACTGCATCTACACCACTAAATAAAAAAGGCCCAGGAAATAAGCTTATGCATGATGCCTTTGGCAGGTGGAAAGGGAGAATAATCCGAAAGGAATCATTGTGTCTTCCTGTTAAGTGCTTTCACATTAAGAAGAGACTGTGCTCCCCAGAAAATGTAGGTTTGTCTCCAACCTTCAGAAAAACAATCATATTATTTCCAATTGAAGCACTATTTTGGCTTCATATGGTCAAGTCGTTTTTTCTGCAATAACTTAGAAGAGTCTGTGGGGAAACATCCTTGTTGGGCAGTCATGCTGCTTTATGAAGGAAATGGTAGAGATTCTCAGGATTGGTGCTGAGTAAGAAAACTTCAGAAATAGCAGAATAATATGTTTGCCCAGGGGCAGTGCTAACTAGGCACCCAGCGCTCTCAGTGCTTGGGCTTGTGCCTCTGTGTAGCACTGCTCCATGCTGTGCACTGGAGATGTTTGTTGGGTCACATCGACAAAGTCATTTTCTTGCTTTCCTGATTCCACTGGTCCCATTTAATTTGAGAAAGTCTAGTCAGCCTGACACATCCATAAATTGAGTATATAAAAAACCCTATAAAGGTCGTATACAATACTTGTGACATTATTAGAGGTTGACGTTCTCATGCTAACTGTATCCTGTCACATACCAGAATCCTTGCACTTGTTGTGGTGGTCTGATAAATCAGAAATGAGATGTGTTTGCCCTTCCAGAACTATTTGCAAAGTCAGCATGAAACAAGAGATTCATTTCATTTGCTGCATTAAAAACTTACATGGTAAGGCCTCCATGTCAACAAATAGCAGTTCACAGCACAATATTTGGAAACATAAGAACTGATTTTTCCTAGCTGAGAAGCTACTTTTTCCTTTGAAGTTTTGAAGTGACCCTGTTCATTTTTCCCAAAGAGAGAATGAAATAAATAAAATCTGACATGATAATCCTCCCATATCCACTGAATTCCCCATGGTAACTCTGAGATTATTACATTTAATGCAAATAAAAGCAGTTTTCACAAATTTCAACAGCAGGTCACATTTTCATCAGTTCATAATCAATAAAGTATAAACATAGGTGTTTGCAGGTGTATATATTGTTTCTCAGTTTTCAGTCCTTGAAATATGAGTACTAGGTATTTTTTGTACATATATTACGATTATTCATGCAACTTTAAAATACTGTCTTTTGAAAGGTTGACATGGATTTTCAAGAACCCTGAATACATTCCAAATGCATTTCATATTATTTTTACTCCTATAGTTTGTGAAGTTTGTTTTATTTTTGTAATTCATTCTTTACACTGAGTGCTTCCAATAGTTTTAACTCTGCAGTGAAATCCTATGGTGCCAATGTAGGGATCTTTTTATATCAGTGGGCCTCCAGTGAGAACTATCTTCAGGCCTGATTGCAAGGCAGGGCCTCCCTATTTAAAATTTGTGCAGAATGTTTTTTTGTGGGTGGATCAAATTGATTTTGAGTATTTGCACAGTAGGTTTTTGAAGCCTTTGAAGCAAAATCCCTATCGTAATGAAAGTTTTACACAGATGAGGAGTGAAGATTTGAGGTTCTAGTAGGGTTAACATTACTAATAGTTTAGTTCTTTGTATATTGTCAGTGCAATTTTATTTCTAATGATAGCATAAGTACTGTCAAACTATTTTACTTTGTTTTTTCCTTTTTTTTAAAGACACAAATGTAGTGATACTATGTAACTTATGAAGGCTCAGGACACCAACAAGTTCTTAAAATTGTTGGGTTGTGATCTGCCAGCAAAATACCTGTGCAGCTCTGAATGTGGGTAAAATGTGGTGTGTTCCAGACTGCTCTCAAGGAAGCACTTCATAAAATAGAGAGTGAAAGTTACAGGGAGGAGTGAGAGCACTATTGGATCTGCTCAGCTTCATACATCCAAGGCAGCTCATAATCATTCCTGCCAAAAACCTGCCCTGGGAACTCTCAGCACAGCAGATAGAGATGGAAGCAGCACAAGAGGCCACATTAGCTGGGATCTGTTCTCTTTGAAAAAGAGTTTTCTGACAGTTTGGACTGCTGTGAGGCAATGCCAGCTTGCTTGCCTTTCTAGAGCCCCTCAGAAGTTCTGATAGGTTTGAGACACTCCTGTAAAATACTTACATCGAATTACAACAGCCTTTTTTCTATATGATGGTGCTGTCAAAAACGTTCACCTATTAATTTTATTTGAAATGTTTCCTCACAATAGATGTTTTTGAAACAGTTTTGTTTATTTGTTTTCTCACTTCAGAATAAAATTTGGGAATGAGAAACAAAAGTTTCCTTGTTTCTCAGAGGTATCAATGTTCTAAAATGGTTCTTTGCACAAGTGGGGCTCTTCTTCACAAATCTATGTATCAAATTTGTCTTTCCTTTAAGAACTCATTGGGTTGTCAGCCTCTTTTAAGGTCATGGACTTTCCTCAGTTCTAGTAATCCTTACAGGAAATGGACCACATGTTTATTGTCTTTGGTATCCACTGTTCCTTTTTTTTTTTTTT
>VWZT01001743.1:474126-495320 GCA_013397055.1 Pachycephala philippinensis
CATCTGTTGCTTTCCAGATTTTTTTTTTTACATATTCTCTAATTTCTCCTTCATTTTTTTTGATCAGTTTTCAATAATTTTTTTTAAAGAAGGAAAAAAAAGTCTCTAATGCTCCCAAAAGCATTAAGTGAGATAGAGTTGAAACACAATTATCTTACCATCAAATATTCTTGTGTAGTTCTCTTTTCTTTTAATTACAGCCTCTGAGCACATTTTTACTCACCATCAATTACCACCCGTTATCCTGCTAATCTGGAGTAATGGCATGGTGACAAAGCAGAAACAGAGTTGAAAGATAAAGCAATTACATTGTAAGAATTCACTGTGCCCTTATGTGAAGAATGAAAACTCAGACACTTTTGATGGTGGAATACAGTGAGCTGGGCCAAGGTTGCCCAGCACAGTCATGTTCTATAAACACCTAGAGCAGAACCTCTCAGGCCACGTGCCATGGTTTGACCCCACATGGCAGCTCAGCTGTCTTTTTCTGCCAGTGGGGTGGTGTGAGAAGGAAAAGGCCTTGGCTCTGTGTAAGTGCTGCTCAACAATAACAAAAACATCCCTGAATTACCAGCACTGTTTCCAGCACAAATCCAAAACACAGTGCCATGCTAGCTACTATGAAAAAAATTAACTCTAGCCAGCCAAACTCAGTGCATCGTGATCATGTATCTCACAATCCCAGCTGGACATGAGCTGGCCTGTTCAGATGTCATGCTGTCATATCCCTAAAGGATAATGAAAAGTGTGTTTATCTAAATATAATACTTGAAGATAAATCCAACTTCCACATTAGTATGAGTGCATATATCACAAGAAGACAATAAATGATCTTTCCTTCTGTTATTTTCAGAACCAAATTTTGTGTCATCTTATGACATTGGGAACTTTACCTACTTCTTCTTCCGGGAAAACGCAGTGGAACATGACTGTGGGAAAACAGTTTTCTCTCGTGCTGCTCGGGTGTGCAAAAATGATATTGGTGGCAAGTTTGTGCTGGAGGATACCTGGACTACCTTCATGAAAGCTCGTCTGAACTGCTCTCGCCCTGGCGAAATTCCGTTTTACTATAATGAACTTCAGAGTACTTTCTTCCTGCCAGAACTGGACTTGATCTATGGGATTTTTACCACTAATGTGTAAGTAAACTGAATGTTGTATCTTATTTTCTTGCTGTTCATGACAGCAAAACCTAGAACTTCTGAGCTACTCTCTTCTACATATGCCAAGTAAACATCATAAATTCAAACTACTGTTTTGCCCAATCCACTCTTTTCTGTGAACAAGTATCAGTTCTAAATGTTTCCCACATGAATTGTTGAAAACACGAGAGAAGGACAAATTCTTGATATTATGGCAGGGAGCCAGTTGTGTTTAAGACTATTCTATCATATTCTTCATTTATTCTTGGAAAGTAATTAATTTTTATTTTTACTATTGTAATACATAAATACATTATGTATTTATGAAATAAATGTTTTATAATTGTAATGTGACATCATGAATTTGACATGATGGAATTTGACCATGTCATAAAGAACTCATCTCATCCAAAAGAGCACAAGAGGTGCTCTTACATATTTTAGATTAGTCCTAACATATCCTTATGTGAGTTTGAGGGTCAAACCAAGAATTTAACCTAATTTTAAGTGAACCTGTTATATCAATATCGTAAAATTAAAAAAAAAAAAAAAAAGTACAATTTGGTCTTAAAAATTCAATTTTGTTAAATATTAAAAAATTGGATGGACATAGAAAAAAAGGGACATTTATCTCAGAAATGTCCTTTGCTAATTTAAACATGATGACTGGTGTTCAAATGCTGCTCAGCAAGAGCAGCCTCTATGTTATGGCTGTGCAGCCCAGTGTTCAGACCACTGAAACAATTTCAGATTTTGAGTTCTGATTCTCTTACCTTCTTGTAGTGTCTTGCTGGGTAAGTCAGTTTTGTCTAGAATTTTAAAAGGTTCTTGGGCACCTAAAGCATAGGTAAGGGACCCTTGAACACTGGGATACCTACTTCTTATAAATATCCATTAACCAGGTGGAAATATCCACAAGTTAATGTCAACAAATTATAATCCCTACGCATTCTAGACAGTGAGCATGAATTCAAGCTAATTTAGGCATCTTCCAGACTCAGGCTCACCCCTGGGCTGGCAGCTCAGGCTGTGAACAAGACTAGTGATGGGATGCTTACACCAGGCTGTGGCAGTTCCTAACTCAGCCTGTTTCTGCAATGGAGTAATGCAGTGAATCTAAACACTGTTTATATAAAGAGAATGGTAGAGACTTTGAGATTACTGGGGATAAGAAAATTTGCTGTTGTTTCGATCAGTAATTTTAATTTTGTTGTTCTGTTTTCCTAGCTAGTTTATATACTAAAAGACAGGTATTTGTCAGGTGGCATCCACATACACATCGTGTTCAACACGATCTTCCATGAGAAGTCAAAATAGCCTAAACATGTTCCTGTCATGAAAAGCCTGAGCAGAGGAATTCTGCTCTAGAAAATCCATGGGGCTTTGGCCATGGAAAGGGAATGATGTTGCTGATGCTTCCTGGATCTTCTGAAAATGGGTTTACTATTGTTAAGACTATCTTTGCCACATGAAGTAGACAGTATTTTAAACCTTGCTGCTACTTTCCTCTTCCCCCATGGCCCAACATTCTGTTTGTCCAACAGAGATGGACTGTTCAAAGAGGAATTGATTATAACTGTTTGAGAGTAGGGTTTTTCGATTGCTCTGTTTAAATACCTGCCATCAAATATTGTAACTTAATTGTTTGGACATTTTTGAAATGTTTTAGAGTTTGGATTACTTCCCCATGTTGACTACCTGTTCACAGATAGTTTGTGGGACTCATATGATCCACCTTTCTGCCCTGTGGAGAAACACAAGGGTTTCCTATGACAGGGAACAACATATGCCTTTCTGTTCATGTAACAGCATCAGATATAATTTAATGGCATTCACAATTCTTCAATCTCAGTATCTTCAGAATTGCAATGACTTCATTGTATGTTAATGCTTAGTATACTTTGATATACTTGTGGAGGGAAAAAAAATGAAACGTTCTCTAACAGCCAAACCTGCACCTTTTATAGGTGGTTGACTATTAAGTCCACTATAGCCACTGCTTCATGATAAATCTGATTTTGTTTCTTTCAGACTATCCAAAAAATCTATAAACATGAGTTTCATATCCTCTTGGGACTTCATGAAATTCAAGAAAATATTGGTACAGTTAATAATATTAGTGAGATGCATTTAGTGATATAAGCAATGATTTATCAGCTCCAATGATGATGGATTCTGTAGAAGCTGTAAGCATGCAACTTCAGGTTTTGGGCTTCCTTTGAAATAAGTGACAAGCATAAGAAAGCAAATTTCTCTTTTGTCCTGGTATTTAATCCATATATCCTAACTCTTTTTCAGTTGTTGGGGTTTTTTTTCCCATCATTATGGAGTTTCTACAGTATGTTTCCTTAAGCCTTGAGTAAATTACAGGCTAAGCTTAAAAAAAAAAAAAAGTAGGAAAAAAGGAAAAAAGAGAAGAATGCTGTGTGGATCAATTGCCAGCAGTTTTAGCTGCAGCAGGAAATCTGTGCAATTGACACCTTCATTATCTATTCCATTATCTCAAAATGAGGAAAAGAACAATGCAGCTTTCCATATTATGAGCTTTCACAGTTATTAGATTATGTTCTTTACGCTATGCAGAATTACTTTATTGCCATGCATATTACATTTTCAAGGGAAACCCAGGAAATTGTATGTTTTGTCCAGCTGCCATTTATTGATGTTTACTTTTTTAACATGGTATCTTGTATGCAGTCCAAGTTGTTTTCTCTTGATGGGTTTCTGGAACTTGCATTCTTATTGCTCTACAGTATCTCTTGGAAGACAGGATTTTTATGGACGTGTCTTGTCCAGGGATTCCATAGGGTCTAGAGACATACCATACACTATGTCATGCAGTCATTTGTTGTACGGAAGAAACTTTATTGAACCCTAAGGATAATATCATCCTGAACTTTGTAACTTGAGGTGTCCCTAGTGCATGCCATTATGTGTGGAAGTATAGCAGTATGGTATTAGAAGTATAGTATGGTATTAGAGAAGCAACAGAAAGTAGGAAGTTCTGAATTTTTCCCCACACCAGCTTCTTGGTAAGGCCAACAAATATTTTAGATGCAATGACTATGCTAAATCAGCTCATCATATATCATTATCTTGAGATATCATCTCCTGGCTGATCATATCTGCTTCATTAGTTACTTGAAGTATTGAAGAATTATTGCCTTTTCTATTTGTTTTTCAGCAAGTTGACTTCTTAATGTTGTTACATAGGTTGATGTATTTATTTCTTTTGCAGGAACAGCATAGCAGCCTCAGCAGTTTGTGTTTTCAATCTGAGTGCCATAACTCAGGCCTTTAATGGACCCTTCAAATACCAGGAGAACTCTCGCTCCGCTTGGCTTCCATATCCCAATCCTAACCCTAATTTTCAGGTATGGATATGTGGGACAAAGACAATATTTTATGTGAGCTTTCTTCAAACTACTGTAGGGTTCATAATTTATAAATCCAGTTTTGCACTATGTTGTAGCCTAATACCTTAAAAACCCCTACATTTTAAAAAGTGCTTAGGAGAACCTCTTATTTCAACATACTTAATTTTAATTTTATCCTTCCACAAAATAATTTGGATTGAAAAACAGGTATACTTTGAAGGGTAGGAGAAAAAAGGCTTAACTTCAATCTTCTATCAAAATAAAACTCTATAGTTATCTGTAAAGGTGACATTAACTCCTGTTTGATGTATGATCAAACTGCTATTCTCTTTTACACTGTATTTTTGCTATTAGGACCTAAAAAATGGAGCAGAGTCTGACAGAAAAAAAGAAAGTGGGAGGGAGGTGGTAAAGGAGGAGTGGTCAGAATTTTATATATTTTCATGTGCCAGGTGGTCCACACTCCTTGAAGAGTCAGATTAAAAGAATTTGTGATGTGTTGTGCCCCTCATTTGAAGTTGTTTGCTTCAGAGGGTGTAATAATCTGCAGCTGCCTGACAGTGTAAAAGCAGTTAGTCCAAGGCAGGTCATTCAGAGGAACTCCACAAAAAGAAAGGGGTATTTCAGTAAGAACATACTCAATGTTTTCTTCTTTTGCATAGTCACTACTCCTACTAGGACAATTTTAATGGGCATGCTTCTTGCAAGGGAGATGGAAGGAGATACAGATTAATTTAGAGATTACCAACAATAGCTTTTCATCAAGGTATTTAAGTGTATTCACCTCTATCCAACTTTCACCCTCCCTTAATCTCAATGCAATTTCACAAGTTCACTTCTGCTCCTGGAATAGCCTTCCCTAGCTTGTAAGAGTCATAAAATCTTTGCTAGCGTGAAAAGGAATCACCCATTGGTTAGTGTAGGCAGTTCTAATTACTTCCTGATCTATGCAAATGAAGGAAAATAAGGCACAGGTTACAGGCTAGAGCCATTTTACCTTTCCTAAGTAGTATGTTTGTCATTAGCCAAGTGACAAGACTCTTTTTAAGTACACCAGAAGCCTGCAGAAGCTGGCTATATTTGTATGTAGGCTTTTACCTGTTGTAGAAATACTTGTATTGTCAAAATAGCGATAGGAAGAGGGTCTGAGAGGCTAAATTTTTGAAGGAGAAAGCCTGAAAAAATGCTTGTATGTAAAAATCTTATCACCTTTCTGACTAGGTAAGCACATCCAATAAAACTTATTAAACTCTCCCTGCAAACCTTGCATTAATGTGGTGTTAATTATTGTGAGAGCAGCCCATACTGAATGGTACTTACAAAGAAAGATGACAGTCTGATGGCTGTGTAAAAACAGTTTAGGTCTCTGCTGTACTGTTAGTGCGCGTCTCCAAGTCCCAGTCAAGACAGGTGTTGAAATTTATTTCTTAGATGGCCTGGCTGATTTTAATGCAGCTGGTACTTCATCCAATTTACAGGAACAGTGACAACAGTTGTATCATATCTCACTGAGCCACAAACAGCTTTGAAGGCAGAGCTAGTGTTAAAAGCTGTAATGTGGCCTTTTACGACACAATATTGAAGGCAATTGATGTCAACTGATCTCTAGGTATCTCTAGTGATGTCCAACTTCTGTTCTTTTGCCGATGCTGCTTTTTACTCCCTTGAAGAACTTTCTGTTACATTTCTGGCTCCGTAACTGCAGCAGTGATGCATACTAGAATGTAGTCTAATGCTTAGAGCTAGGTGTAACCATTTTTTGTGGCTTGATGGTGCTTTAGAGTACACACTTCACATAGATGAGATATATTCATTGACTGAATCATTGGTTTCCTTCCAAGAAAGGACTTTTCTTTTGTGAAGTCCTTATGAAAATGTATCAGAAGTTCTGTTTGTGTAGTCCCAGAAGCAGATTTATCCTCTGAGTATTCACCTACTCAGTAACAACAGAGAGAAGCATGTGATTTAAAGGAAGACTACTGCTATGTAGATACAGTTACATCAGACATTTTATTTCCAAGCCTGGATTATATTAATGAAATACTTTCCATGTTAGAATACTATTGGAGTCCCAGTTTTGAGGAACATTGTTTTCTTCAGAGATCATTGCTTTTCTCTTTAGACAGGGCAATGTCTATCATAAGACCAAGGACCATTTGCATTTCAGTGTGCTATGAGTGTTCAGCTGGAATTTTTCCTGCTTGATAGATCCAGAGAACTACTTCTTTGGCATGATTTATTTCTTTCACTGGTCTGACACACAGAGCAAGTAACTGTTTCCTTCCAGTTGCTAATTTGTCATTCTTCATCATCTGATCTCCCATTATGAAATAATTCGTTTGGCTTTTTTTAGTATTTGTGAACTTGGAACGATCACTCAATTTTGGATTGAAAACATGGTAATAACGAAAAAATAACTGGTAGGATTTTGCACACTATTATTTTGCTCATGCTGTAATTCATGGCATAATTTATGACGCAGTAAAACAGAATTAAAATTATGACTTAGTTATGCCTTTCACGTCACTGAATATTTGATAAATGTTGCGAACTAGTGCTTTACTTCTCTGATGCAATTATGCCTGAGTAAATATGTGAATGTTTATATATTCCCATGCATTAAGAAGCTTTCTTTTTTGTGTCCTCAGTTGAACACAAATATGTTAAAATTAGCTCCCACTTATTTTGCTTTGTTTATTTGTATTTGAAACTTGTCCATGCAGCTAGTGGATGTTTTCCTGTAAGAAAAGAGCCGAGTTTTCAGATTTAAAATATGGTCAGTTTCAAAGCAAAAAAGTCTTTGCTGTGGATAATATTTAATAGAGCTCTGCACTGTCCCTTTTTTGCTGCTTAAGACAGAGTCCCAAGAAGTTTCTGGAACTGCATGTTGTACATTCACCTGGGATTCCTGTCAGACCCTGGCTGTGGTAGGACTTACGTCTTTAGCACTGAGGTCTGTGAAAATTATAAAGAAAACTAGTCAGAAAATAATTTAGTTTTTTGAATGGCAGTTCTTCTCCTTCCTGACCTGTGAATGTAGGATACAGCAAAATATTTCCATAATCCACTTGTGCTGATCAGTCTCATGCCCTTCCATATTGTTTAGAATTAGGAAGTCTCAGGAAAACTGAGCTTTCTCAATCCTTGGACAGTCTGGTTAGCAGCAAAATGGGACCTGAAAGTCAAATTCCACACTGTCATTACAAGATACGCTCTTGCTTTTATTTTCTTGTGCTCTAAATCAGAGAGTAAATCTATTGTTATTGTTGGCACATATAGTCATGTTACTTTCCTGTGTTTACAGTGTGGCACCATGGACCAGGGTTTGTATGTAAACCTGACTGAGAGGAATCTTCAAGACGCACAAAAATTCTTCTTAATGCATGAGGTTGTTCAACCAGTTATTCCAATTCCTTACTTCATGGAAGACAACAGCCGATTTTCCCATGTGGTTGTGGATGTCGTGCAGGGCAAGGACATGCTTTTCCATATCATCTATCTTGCCACAGGTATGAACTCTTCACTGCTATGATAACTGCAAAAGTTTATGAGGTCTTTGGGTTTTAATGTTCTGTTAATTACTTATGAAATAAGTGTGCAGCACCTTGAACATCAGCTTTTCCTCTTTGACACAATCACATGTCTATCTTCTACATTTTCTGAATAGATTAATTTAGCCATTACAATATCTTTTATGTTACTTTGTGAAGTCCGATTTTGGTGTCTGTTTCATATTCTCCTTTGAAGTTGTGAAGCTTGCGTGCTTTTGAGGGAACCAAACATTGGAAATTCTACAAATAGGACTTCCCAAGTTTCACTGTCTTTTGTTCTTTTTACTTAGTTAAGGGTACAAAGTAAAGGGCCCAAGATAAGATGGTTTAGGACCCTCTGATAAAGAAGTAACTTTGTAAATCGCAAATACAGCTACTGCTATTTCTATTTCTGAATTTTCTCCTCAAGTATATTTTATTAACTTTCCTTTTCATCTCATTTTTAAGACATCCATTATGCAGTTTTATACCCTGCCTTATTATTTGCCCATTTATATGTAAGCTTAGCAGTGAAAGAAACACAACCCTCCACCTTATATTGCCTTGGTTAGACCTATTGCCTTCTTGCTTCAAAATTTCAATTTTCTTAAAAATAGCAAGGGTGTTGGAGAACAGTTTTTGCAGAACAAAGATGTCCCCAGCTGAGACTGAAATACTAGATTGGACTAATATATTTAAAGCCTCACAGCATAAAACTTAAGATGGTTCTTAAATACTTGGGCCTATGCACATTAGTAGGGAATAGCTCATCAAAGCAATGGTTTGTTAATGTTCACTTTGTCTCATTGTGCTCCTTGAAAGCTGGGCAGTAACAGAAAAGCTTTTGATAGGTTAAAACTATGCTTGGATTTGACCAGTTCTAGTCAAAACAGCCTGCTGGTTGGTAAATCAGAGCATTTTAAGTAAAATCATGCTGATACTAAGTAGTGTTTGTATTGTAGAGGCCTCCTGACCAAACCTGAATTACAGAAACATGCATTGAATTGATTTTATATGAAGAGACTATCACTGCATTGTGGGATATTTACATTATTTACAGTCTTGGAAGCACCAAGAATAATGACTTTTGTCATAATTCTGATTGTCTTCAGGTTTCAGTTTCCCTTGGTGTGTTACCTTTTATGTTTGAGTCAGCAAGTGAGGATCTAAAATTTTGTGCTTCATGGTTCATTAATAAATTGTGTTCAGGAGTGATTCTGTGTTCTTTTTGTGCTGCTAAAAAAAGATATTGCTCCTATGCTTTTTGTGATGTATGCTTGCCTTTCACTTTCATTCTTTTTTGTACATCTGGTTTCGATCATTCATGGAAGCAGGGTACTTACCTTAGCTGAGTCTTTAGTCTAAATTCAGCATATGCTTTCCTATAACTGGACAGCATATGTTTTATAAGTGTTAGAAAGCATATGATAAAACCCCCATTCTATTCTTGAAGTTTTCTTGATATAGTCAATTCTATTTCACATGTATTTCACTGAATCACAGTGGATTTTGTTAACATTACTTCTATCCCAATTGAGTGTAATTATTAAGACTTATTTTCTAAGACTCACTTTTGGTAGAATTTGAAATTACCACACATGTTTATGTACAAATACCACAGGTACAGTGCATAAGTGTAGTTTAAAAATCCCAAGATGTACCAAATTACACAGACTAATATATTTATTTATTAAGATTTTAGGAGAAAGGTGATACTTTGCCTTCTTTGGGGTGCAGATCATAATTTAAATTTCATTATATTGGTTATTATGCAGCATCTTATTTCTCCCGAGCCCTGCCTTTGCTTATGTAGAAGCTGTGGTGTAGTTAGCATTGAGTTTTCATCAGAAACTGAATATGGTGAAAGATTACTGAGAAAAATGCCACTACTTCTGTAAACAACAGGAACTAAAAGGCAGCAGCCTTAACTTTGAAAATAAACAATAATTTTGGAAACAAACCAAGTTTAAGGCTTTTGAATTTCCCCAGTGTCCAGCCTTACTCCCACATGTCATCTGCCCCAAGCTCCTAACACCATAAAGCATGCTTATGTTTGGGAGAGATGAAAGACTGGGCTGAAAGTCTGAGAAATGTTGTTGTTATATCTTTCCTGATTAAATTTATTTGCATTGTTAGAAGTGGTGGTAAATTAAATTTGGAGTTAAATTTTTACCACAATGCTCCATCTTTAAAAAAGAGACAACGGAATAAAAGCTGCTGAGCAGAAAAGGCCTTGGGGGAGCTGGTCAACACCCGGCTGAACATGAGCCAGCAGTGCCCAGGTGACCAAGAAGGCCAAGGGCATCCTGGCCTGTATCAGGAATAGTGTGGCCAGCAGGAGCAAGGCTTGATCTTCCCCCTGTACTCATCATTGGTGTGGCTGCACTTGAAACCTCTGTTCAGATTCAGGCTCTTCACTACAAGAAGGACATTGAGGTGCTGGAGAGGGTCCAGAGAACGGCAGTGAGGCTGATGAAGGGTCTGGAGCACAAGTCCCATGAGGAGCATCTGAGGGAGCTGAGGTTGTTTAGCATGAAGGAAAGGAGGCTCAGGGGGGACCTTATCACTCTCTACAGCTGCCAGAAAATAGGTTGTAGCTGGGTAGGGGTCAGTCTCTTCTCACAAGTAACAAGTGGTAGGACAAGAGGAAATGGCCCCCAGTTTTGCCAGAGGAGATTTAGACTGGATAGTAGGAAAGATTTCTTCACTGAAAGGCTGTCCAGGCATTGGAACAGGCTGCTCAGGGAAGTGGTGGAGTCACCATCCCTGCAGGCATTTGAAAGACATGTAGGTGTGGGGCTTAAGGATACAGTTTAGTGGCAGACTTGGCAGTGCTGGGTCAACAGTTGGACTTGATGATCTTAAAGGTCTTTTCCAAACTAAACAGTTCTATGATTCCATGACCCGGGGAGCAACAGTCATTCAGTCCCTAGGAAAGTCAAGGAGCACACCTCCTTGGAGTACACTTCTCTGGGTACATGATGGAGGAAAAAGGTGATTCAGAACATCCAGAATGGATTACTCAAGGGTTAAGCTCATCTGAAAATCTGATTACCTTGTGTTGTAAAATGCATGAGAAAGTAGAACCTAACTTTAGCAAGACTTTTGACACTGTCTCCCACAATATTCATATATCCAAATTAGAATGTGTGGTCTGTATGGGTGGGCAGCTGAATCTATAAAACCTCTTAGGATGTCAGGCTCAGAGGGTAGTTTTAATGGGATGGAAGGAAGTGATAAGGAGCCAAGTACTGTCCTATTTGACATTTTTTAATCAGTGACCTGGAGGAGGAGAAGGAGCACACTCTATGATGTGTGCAGGTGACACCCCACTAAGGTACCAGTAGTTATACTGGAGGATGTGCCATCAAAAGGACTTAGGCTTGCTGAAGGGATGCCATCACTGCAAAGACAGCCAATAGCATCTTGGGCTGTGTTATCAGGAACACAGCCAGGAGATAAAGAGTTTTGGCCTCCCCCAATACAAGAAGGACATGGATAACATGGAGCAAATTCAGTGGAGGGCCACCTTCTGTTGGAGGCTGGAGCACCATGCCCTAGGAGGGGAAGCTGAGGGAGCTGGTCTTGTTCATTCCTGAGGAGAAAAGGCTTTGTGGGGAGCACGATGCTGGTAGTGTCCTGCTAATACCTACAGGGAGTTTACGTGGAGAGAGGTGACATGCTCTTCACACTGGCGCATGCTGGGAAGACAAGATACAACACGCAGAGAATTTCAGACTGGATATAAGGAAAAACTTTATCACTGCTTGGACAGTCAAGCAACAGATTGTGCAGTCTCCATTCCTGGAGGTTTTTGAGACCAGACAGCAACACTGTCTGTTATAGCTAGCTGTCTTTTGAGCAGATGGTTGGACTTGAGACCTTCTGATCTCCTTTCCAACCTAAATTATCCTGTCCTTATAGTATGCCAGTATTGTGTCAAATTGGTTGGGCTAAATTGCATTTTTATTCAACAGTGTGATAATAGATGTCATTGTACTTTCTGCTGCCGAAAGGAAAGTGCATTCAACTCTGATGCAAGTTGTGTCAGTAGGCAATTTGCACTTAGCAGTGTAAAGCAGGATGGACCCAAACCATGCTGTGAGAGATGTACACTACACCACATAACTTTTGTAGTTATAATTAATTCCAATTTTCCGCAAAAATTGTCTTTTAAAATGCACAAAGCTTCAGTGGAAAAGTAGGCATACAGATTGGATTTAATGCAAATGAATGTTCTGCTGTCTTTGTTATTCAAAGCAAAAATCCCATTTTTTGAAACAGATGGCCAATAGTTGAGAGAAAATTTTCCCTTCACCCCTTCACCTATCCAACCTGTTGTTACAACACAAATATTACAGAGGAGAATAACTCTGGGAGTATAAAAGTATAATCTAATTTCATTAAACCTTAAATAGATGTAGTATTACTTCAGGAGAGACTGGGAGTAAGCAAACAAATGCATTAATCTGCTGAGTCAACAGTCTTCGTTTCCTAAACCTTTGCCAAGTCATCATTCTGCTAGGAGATTCTGGTGTGCTAGGGCTTAACAGCTACTGCTTATATAAAAAATATACTTTGGTACTTTGGAGAAACATCTTAATCTTTCTCTGTACTGGGTTTTAACACAGAATGAAGGGATATATCAATTCCTGCACATTTTGTGCTGCTGGCTCAAGGCAAGAAGAAATCCCTGGAACAATTTTCAGTGATTTAGAAAGGAAAATCAAGGAAAGCATGCACAGATGTTCTGAACTAAAAATCATCTATAACAATATGTGAGAAATAGAGCAGGCTAGAGATATACTAAATATTCTTAAAACACTTTAAGTTTGAAAGGCCTCTTTCTTTGTAAAAAAAGATAAATCAAATCAATATGACATAGTTTGTTTCCCTTCCTTTTGTCCCTTCTCCCCTCTCTTCATATTTTCTTCCTCTATTTTATTTCTTTCCTACCCTTTAAGTGCCTAGGTGTCCCATGGTTAAAAATGTTGCTGATACGTTTTTTCAAAATAGGGTGTGGCAACAAGAGCAGGTAGCCCTTATTCAGAAGATTCTTTCAAAATATATTTATTTACTTGAATGAATAAGAAAATTATTAGCTGTAGTGTCTAGTTCAAGGGCATTATGAACATATAATGAACTTGGGAGTTCAGAAAAGGTAATACTTGCACTATCTGGTGAAAAACTTCCAAGGCCATCCTTAAAAACTACTTGGTAAAAAAACTCCCACATTTTTTTCTGTTCTTCAATCCCACTGGACGCAGCATGTCCCCTCTGTATCCTGAGTAGAAATGGTACATACCCAGTGGTAGATCTTGGTTATTGGGATTCATAGTACAGCATTGATGCAATTGGGATATGGCTGACCCAGAAAGAAAGTATGCAACCTCCAGAAAGATTTATTGTTGGCTACATTGCATGTCTCTAAAGAGTGGATTGTTCACTGAAGTGAACCACAATTTTTATGCCATAAATCCAGCTTTTATCTGAGGATTAAAGGTCACTGGAGGATGTTACGACAGGTTTCCAAGAAATTCTAAAAATTTTAGGTAGCAATGCAGAAAATAATTATAAAAATAATTCTGATGAAACACGTACTGAAATTATAATGAACAAGTAGAGAGGTTTCATGAAGAAATTTCAAAAGATATTTTTGGAAAATGCAGATGGAATTTTCATACATTTGCCTTTAGAAGGGTTAAAAAAGGTAGTAAATCTCCACAAAATTAACATGTTTTCTCATGAAGCCCTGAAACTGTAGATTATACAGAAACTAGTCCCAACCTAATGAAGAGATTTGGAAGTTTGTATGAAACTCAGTTTGAGAATACCATCATAACAGTTTGTATTTCTTCTTTGTCTTCCTAGATGGGAGTAAGCTGCTGCAAAGTACTCCCTGATTTGATTCCTCTGTGATTTTTGTTACAGTTCTATCTTGTACATTTTGTTTTTGTAATCAGTAGACTACATTTTTTTCTAGGAAACAACCCAAGGCCTTAGCAAGAAAAAAGTTGTGTCTGTGTTGTTACTTAAAAATCTCTGATGAAATATTGTCATTTTCCTGGCAGACTGCAGCTTCTGATCAAATTGTGCAGCTTTTGCAGTTTAATATGCGTGGTGTCAGAATATATGTACTATCTGTGCAGTTGCCAACCTGAAAGCTATAAGCAGATATATATGCTTATATATGTTTCATACGTGGTGAAGAGAGCGACAAAGCTTTAGTTGGCTGCATTTTTTCCAATTTGGTTCTATTCCTGACTGCATTATTTTAAGTGCATTGACGTTCTTGGAAGTAATCTGTAGATAATTTCTGTCGAAAGGAGATAGAGACTTTTCATCTCAGTTAAGAACCATTTTCTTCATCTAGAAATTACAGTATAAATGCAATACTGATAAGGACCAAAGTAGTTGTAATTCAAGTCAGAAGTCAACTGTGAAAGTAATAAGTAGTCTATTTGTATGTATTAATTCATTCTAGCTCAAAAACAGAAACAGGGGAATCAGAGTACACATGGGTGATGAGGCATATGCACTGTGGCACACAGTTGTCACTTTTTAAAACCATTTCTCTTTTGTTGATACAGAAAACACAGTTGTTTGTTATTTATGCCTTTGCTTGACAAAAGTATAGTGCGCTTTTGCGGAGTTGTAAAGTACCCTTGCAGTGGTTTTAAAACTATTTCCCTGTAACTTGTTACACTTCTGGCCTTATGTAGTGTCATTTTAAGACACTTGAGGCAAGGATACTCATCCTGTAGCTTTGATCAGTTACAGGATACTCACCAGTTACCAGTGGAAAACCGGTGCATGTTGGAAAACACCAGTCTTAACAGCAACATGATGATCTTGAACATCTGTTTCAAAAAGTCAAACAGCAAACCATAAAATTAGTAACCTTCCTCTCTTCTGCTTTTGCAGTGACACCTACCTCTGATAAAGGAAAACCATAGCTGAATTAATACTTTGTTTATGTTATTAATCTTGTCATGAAACATTTTGCTGCAAAGTTAAAAAAAATATGTAAAAAGATTGCATGGTTTTGTCTTGAAGAGTCTAATGCTCACTCTGGGATTTATGCTAGCTTTTCAAAGGCTTGCTGTAAATTTCTGCTAGCATATTTATGTTATTTTCTGTGTAGAATATCTCTAAAGACAAAGAAGGATAATGCAAACCTTTGTTGTTTTTCTATGTAATTTAAACAAAGAAATGTTGATTTCTCGCTGCCTTGTGTATTGTGTCATCTGTACTGGACAAAGTGGTTTTAAAATGATACTAAATGAGAGTGGCTACATCTAAAGTAAAGGCTATAGGGTTATAAATGATACTATTGGGCTCCAGAGGATCAAACCCAGCATTTAAAATGTCCAGCAGTACTGATTTCCCTTGGCTTTATCACTGTGTATAGAGAAAAATCATTCTGCCAGATCCAGTTGGTGAGCTTTCTTAATAAATAGATGGCTCTAAGTAGAGCTGGTTAAATTATTCATTGACAGCAATTTATATGTGAGAATTGTAGCCCTTTATTTGGTTCACAAATTACCCAGCACTTATTTGTAGTCATTTTTTGTTATTATAATCAACCCATAAATAGGTCATGATTTTGATTAGTTTGTTGCTGCTGTTTGCTCATAGAGTTTGTTCATATTTTAGTTATCATGTTCATGACTTGCCTGCTGCAAGTAGATGGTGTTCTGTTTTCTCGAGGGACAAATTTAAGAAGAGAAGCCCTTTTTTGCTGTTCACAAATTATCATTATGTCTTTATAATTGCCCAGCTCTGTCACATAAAGACTATAAATAAATGTCCAAAGAACATACGGTGTGTGCACTTCAGTGCTGCCACTGGAAATCAGAATTGCTGCAAGAAGAAGCTACTGGCTGAAGAACAGCTGGCTCTGCGTGCATGGGAGTGAGATTAATGCATGGGCCAGGGAGGGAAACAGATTGTAAAGAGCTGGAGACAAAGTCCCAACCTCCCATTAAAAACAGAACAGCTCCTCTTTATCATAGTGATGCTGAGCTTTCAAATCCTGTTTGACAACTTTATAAACTTAGAATGGCCAAGTAGCCTTTCCTTCTTCCTATTTTTTTTTGTTTGAACTATCACCTCTTCTTCCTGGAAGAGAAACTAGACTTGACAACCCCTATGGTCATTTATTATTATGTAATTCTAATGCACAGAATGTGAAACTGTGAGCAAGAGAGGTATCTTACATGGTGCTCAGTGTTGTCCTGCTGTCTCCAAAGCTAAGATCTATTATGATCTACGCCTACCTTCAAAACCCTTATTTTGCCCCAATACTGTGCAGTGCCAGTCAACAGGCTTGGTCTTAATTTTGGAAACAGTGTTGGAATTAGCCTTATTTTGGGGTGAAATTTGATCTTTGTACCAGCTGTGTAGCCCTTGTGTGAGTACACAGTACTCAGGACTCTTCCTGAAAGATGTGGGGAAGAAGCTTTCCCTTTGAAGGGACTTGACTTTGTCACATGTTGGTGAGCATTGTGAACTTGTTTAGAATATTCTGCAGGGCCTTTTATTTTTAAAAAAGCCTTTCTTTTAGGGTGGACGTGCAAAAGAGTGACTTATTAAACCCATGCAAACCAAAGAAGAAAGTGGAATCGTTAAATCACAGGGAGAAAGAAAAGTTTGAACCTTACATTAAGTTCAGCTTCGACCTTAGAAAACCCAAAGCTGGATCACAAGTATTTTTCCATGATATGTACAATATTTAGTGAGAGCTGTCAGGAAGGCAGTCATTAAATGGGATATTCTACTGAACTCCTGGTTTTGTTGATGTTTTTGAGCTTCTTCATTTTGCATCATTTTTCCTGGTAAACCTCAATAAATCCAGATGTCTATAACTAAGCATATACAAGCAGTGTCACTAGTAATTTTTGGGATTTTTTTCCCCTTGTGCTTGCCTAGGTCTGGTCATAGGACGTGGCAAATATTAACAAGCTAAAGAATTTCTCAATAAAGATATGCCTTATTTACTTTATTCTTTGTCTTGTAAGTCATCAAAATGTGAAAATGCTTTATTCCAGATGTTGTGGTTTTTGTGTGAAGTGTGCCATAACCTGCGGGGTATATCACAAAAGATGGATTAGGTTCCATGCATTTTACTGTGATCAAGTCACTGGGTAAGAGTCATAATATTTGGAACAAAGAGTTACTTGTTTACAGATTCATTCTTCTAATTTTTAGGGGTTTTTCATTTTTCTTTCTTATCCCATAAATCTTGGAAATTTGGTTCTATGGCTGCACACCTTTAAGAGGAACAACCATGACCGCAACCAGTAGATCACTTGCCTAGGAAATGTGGGAAGATTTTAAACTAATAAGATCTGTGAGACTTTCTGGTTATTGCCAGATATCTTGGCTCCTGGACCATTACATAAAGAGTGTAATGTAATGTATTGTAGTGTAGTATGATTGTATGTATTGTATACCATGGCTATGTACTACGGCTATGGCTGCTTTAATGCACTAGTGAGAGTAATGAGATGAACAACTTCTGGTGAGAGGTTTTGAGATTCATTTCTCTAATCCCAACTTTGTTTCTGTTTCTTCTTAATTTAATTTCTTCTTTACTTTGATGGGAAAAAAAAAAAATCAGCATCATTCTTTCCTTCTGTATTTCTCGGCAAAAGCTGAGTTTTATGCTGAAATTGCTGCTGAGGTTCCATATGGATATATGTACTGGATTTGACACATCTAGGGACAGATGCACAGGGGCATGTGCTATGCAAACTACAAATGAGTTTGAGTAGAGGATAGTTCCTGAAACTTTCTCTTCAGTCAAGTTGGTGAGGTTTCTGGATCCATACAGTAGTCAGTTGTCTTTCTGACACTTCCAATGAAAATAACCACATACGACTCGGTTAAGAAATCAGGCATGGTTTGTTGTGGGTTATTATCTGAGAAACAGTTTTCTCCACTTGTGCATCTAAATGCTTCTTTGATCTGGGCACTGAAAAATTTATTCAGTGGGAAAGCACTATCATATTCATAGCATGTGTTGGGTCGTACAAGGTATTTATTGTTTTGGTGGTACGAAGGAAGGCAATAAAAAATAATAGGAGGAGTAAGCACTCCCTGTCCAGTCAGATCCAATCAGAGTTAATACCTCTCAACTTTGGAAGACTGGCAGGGATCCAGGGCTTGTATTGGATAGTAATTTTTTCCTTTGTGCACAGTGTGGCATTCTTCACTGCTGCTCTGTGTCAGACAGCAAGCCTTAAATCACACAAACCACTTCATCTCGCGATTAATATCTATGTTTATTACCTACTCTACTACTTTAGTTAGAGGTTACACAACTCTTCAGAGGTGCTCATCTCTGCTATCTGAGAAGTCCAGTCCTAGATACTGATCATGCATTTTAGAAGATCTTTTCAAAATTGGAATGTTTTCTCTTCATGAGAAGTTTATGGGATATTAATATAGACTTCTTTGTTTGTTTCATAGTCAAATGTAGAAACCAGTCCCCAGTAACAACCTTAAAGTTTTATTTCTTTCTGTTTTCAGAATCCAGGATATTGAAATTGCACATCTCTTGACAAATGGAATGTTTCCCATTTAGAACCATAAGAATTCTTGTGTCTTCTTTGCCTCATGGCTTCACGTTTTGTGTGTGTATGTGTCATTTTTAGTACAGTAAAAGCTGGATTTTGCCAAAAAAAGGGACTATAATTTCAATATATTGCCAAGTGGGCGTTCTCTGGTGTTATTCACATGTAGCTCTTGATTTTGGATCTGTTTAATTGCTATCTAACTGTACTTAGGGAGTAAAATTTTGGGAATAAAAGCATGTTGTCAGTCACAGTCTTCTCAGCTAGCTGTATCTGAACTGCTGCCTAACTTGTCCTAGTTTATGTCTGGAAGTACAAACTAGGTAACTCATTATCTAGTGTGTACAACCTTAAGTACAGCCCTAAGCAGTCCTTACGTAATTGTTTCTTCTGATAGTGTTGGTTTAAAAGCAGGATTCATATCCAATAGACCAAAACATCTGAGACTTCTGAAGATGTCTGATGGGAATCTTGGTACTGATAGTCTCATAGCACACACTCACAGGTCAGTGTGCATATTGGCAGCATCTTTTTGATTCAGATATAGTAATAAAAGTACGATCAACACTAATAAATATGTACAATTTGCTTTGTCTGTAGGCTTGGTGCCCCAAAATGGTCTTGGTATTCTATGTAATGTTGAATCTGACACTGTTGAAGTCTATTCCTTTTCTAAGCTGGAAGAATGTATCTTTTTATTTGCCAAGTTATTTTAGTGTGATGCAGAATAAAAAAAAAAGTTTTACTGGCCTTCTTTGAGCATGCTGATATCATTTCTCATGGTCATTGTATTTATTTTTTTTGCTGAGTATGTTTGTAGACAGAACTTGGGTAATTTAAATAAGAATTCAAAACAAGAATATCTGGTAAAATCAAGAAATGTTTGCTCGATGTTGTTACAAATTGTGCCTTGATCTACATGGCCTGCTTGACATTTCCTGACACCTCCCCAAGGAAGAAAAAGAGAAAAAGTGTGAGGTACTAGAGCCAAACTTGAAATTCTTGTCCATCATCTCTTTGCCAAGTCCTGAGAAACACCTTTCTTTTCCCCAACTCATTAAAGCCTAATTTAAAGATGTTATGCTGTAGTTTTAACCGTATCTTCTCTGCTTAAATAGCATTTCTTAAACCAATGCTGGTAACAAAAGTATTGTTATTCACATTTTAATACAACTTCCTGAAGGGGTTAAAAATGGTGATAGCTGGTAGAGGGACATGATCAAGCAGCTATGCACTGAGAAAATCAGATACATTTCCCAGGGATTATTCTCTGCAATAAACACAGCAACTCAACATAGAAGGGTCAGGCTGTTACTGATGTCATCTGCATGGCAGCAACATTCGTGGGGGGTGTGTAGAGCTGAGGTTTAATTCCTTATAGTGTCCAGAGTTCAAACCCATTTCTTGTACCTCCATGTTAAATGGTTGATCCAGAAGGGGCTGCTGTGGATGGGAAGGAGCCCTCCCAAATCCACTCACTGGCACTGTTTTAATGGGCATGCAGAGCACACAGTTCATGTGGCCTGCAGATGCAGCAGCACAGCAGCTCTCAAACCAAGTAGGTAGAGAATTCACCTAGAGAGGTGATGCCTTGTTCCCTGCTCCAAAGGCTGTTAAAATATTTTTCCAATGACTTTTTAATTAAGCAGTAAGTTCCCAAAAATTTCCTAATGACATGGAAGACACCTATTTCCTTGCAGGCTATAAAAAAACCCAAACATTCATGATTTTTCTCAGCTGCAACTGAGACTTTTCTGTCTTTGGTCCAACTGTCTCCTATATAGTGAAGGCAAATAAAGCGCCTATCACTGGTTTTGAATTTGTCATGGAATCAAGTCAGTGGGCAAGCAAACAGCATAACAAAAGAAATTTTAAATCTTCAGTAGGGAAATGTACCTGTTAAAGTATTTATGATTAGATACAGTTACGTGAAGCAGTTTTACAAGAAGTGAAGTTTCAAGGCTGAATTTTTTTCGCTTTAGGTGGTATTACTGTTCTGAATACCAGTTTCACATGTGAAATCTAGAGAGAAAAAGTTGAATCCAGATTTCACAAGTCTCCAAATTGCTTCATAACAAAAGTTTCTTTATTAATTATTATTTTTATTTATTATTTATTAAAACTTTTATAACTGAAAAATAATTATATGAGATTGCAAATAGATTATAGATACCCCTTCATAAAGTCTTAAGATAGATAGTCCTTTATTTCAACAAGTAAAAGGAATGTATCACAGGATGAAATGTTAATAAATGTTTTCTTATCAACTATAGTCTGATGAGAAACTGTTGCTGCTATAGCATTTGCTTATAGGTATTCTACAGACACATGTTACTTCTAAGTGGAGTGCATGAACTGTTATGGATAAATTAATCTTCAGCTCAGAAAAAATGTTATGAATTTCCAAGTCACATCTTTGGCAAGCTGAAAAATCTCCTATAAGACTGGAAATAGAAGTAGTAGATAAAGGTGGGCCAGTGAGGATGATTCATTAAAAATACATACATTTTGAGATTGTTGTAATTACTTTGGTTTGGTTGTTTTTTTTGTTTTTTTGTTTTTTTTGTT
>VWZT01001743.1:495338-507719 GCA_013397055.1 Pachycephala philippinensis
TTTGTCGTCAGGCAAGAAAAAACATCTGATTTAGATCTAGGAAGGGTAAAAATTTGCTACTAGAGTATATAAGCATCAGTGTAATAAGCTCAGATAGTTTAATTTTCTTTGTGAAAGAAACAGATGTAATAGATGTGGTGGCTGGGACATGTAATTCAGCATATACTTGCTATTTAGTATAGATTTTTGCTCGATCTTCTGGAAAAGACCAAAAGCAGAGAAAAAATATTTCAGTTTGAGGAGTTAGAAGCTTCAGCTTTATAGAAATAGTCCTTCAAAAAAAGGCATACTGCTTTGGTTTAGCTGCCAGTTACTTTGCATCTTAGTCTCAAGTAGATCTGAATTTCCCTTTAGAGCTTGAATTCTCTATTTGAAAGATTTTTGAATGAATCTGACTGGAGCTGGATTTGAATTTCAATTTGAGGCATGAAATGGCTGCTGAGGAATGGTACACAGATTGCCCTATTTCCTAAACTAAAATACCTTTTTGATTCATAGGAAATCCTACTAGGGGAAATGTTATTTATACCAATTTATAATCTGTTGTACTTTATGGAGCGGTGGATATTTTCTGTGCTAAAGGCAGGTGTTTAACTCTTTGCATGGTTGCTACTGGAAGAAAGCTTTGCTAATTCAACTGCAACATGAGAATTAAATCTACAGGGGACAGAAGTGTTCTAAAGAGTGTTGTGTGTTTACAAAGTTTTCCTCTGGAAAACAGGAAAGAGAGGATTGAGATGGTGATTTGCCTGATTTCCATTGACAGATACATCCCAAAATTGTTCTATTTGAAAATGGAAACTATTTATTTTAAATTTTATTTTTATTCTTTTAACAGAGGGAATTTGTTCTGCAATCATTATTGGGCTGCATATGTCATTAATTCGTATGTTCTTTCTAACTAGTGTCTAGATCAACTTTTTTTGTTCAGAAGGTTCTTTAAGTCAATAGTTCTAATTTCTGTGTAGAAAGGATAGCCCATAAATATTCCCTTCATAAAATAAATATATATTAAATTTTGACATACAACCATGAGAAAGAGGTACAAAAGAATTTCTCTTGGAATCACTACTAGGGCATTAAGAAGCTTGCTAATAATTTTAGAAGGTCTACAAATAGATCGTGGTTCAAATAGCTCCTTTCAGATTCATAATAGTAGATAAATGAGTTAAATTCTCTCCCCTGCATGGAAGTCTGGAGATGTGTAACAGACTATCAGACCTTCTTTGTTGACAAGCATTATTAAAACTGTATCTCATTTCAGTGTTGATTTAAAATAATTTCCAATACTATAAGGAAGAACATCAATATTTACTTGAAATATAATAGGAAAGAGGGACTAAGAAGGAGTCGGAGCCAAAGATAAAGAACATAAATCTAAAATATTCTGTGTGCTTGCTATAGACTATCTCTCAATTCTTGCACCCAAGAATTGAAAAACAAAACTGCACCAGATTGCAGAAATACTTGGGGTCTTACACAGATAAGAATAATTTAATATAGGATTTTTCTGTGTTTTTCTTCTACTGCTTCCTAAGCTCTCTTCCGACAAAGAGTCAAACCTTTCCCATTTCCTAAGTTAAGCAACTGTTCTGTGTTTGAAACTGTTAATACACTAAGCACTGTGTGTGGTATAGCTGTTTGTATACAATTTAAAACTAGCTTTTGATAAATATATTTAATTATGCATGTACCTTTTTTAACACTTCTTTTTTTTTTTTCCTTTCTAATTGCCAGGACACCAGACACCTGAATGTCCCTTTTTAAGATTGCTATGTATTGCATATAGTTTGACACAAAGGAGGGAATTTATTTCAGAAGTAGTTGAAGTTGCTTCTTCTTAAATTTAGTCTTAACTTCTCTGCTAATTTTTGTTAACTCCTTTGTCTAATAACATGCCAGCAGAGCAGCAATGACCATGGACTTTCCTAAAAGCTTTTAAAATGTAATATTCAATGCTTTTATATGGCCAAATATCCTTAGATTAGTGTTGCTCTCTACCAATAGCAGTACTACATAAACACCCTCTGAAATGCAAAGCCCTTTGATATTGAGCATGGGGAAAGAATGATTTGGTTCAAATTCTGGAATAATAAAAAAGTTATACACCCTGTTTTTCTTTTTGTAGCACACCAAGAACAGACACGTTTTTATACCTGTTTTTTACTTCACATGGGGACAAAAATTCCAAGACCAAATATATTAATGATTTTGTACTAAGGTCTCACATGAACTAGCCGCAAGATTTTTCAAGCCCCAGAATGTAACTTTATTTTTTTATTTTGGATTAACTTTAGGTAATTTAATTTACTGAAATTTAATTAGATGTCAATGAGCAATGATTTATGAGTTTTCCAGGTCACTTGCACACATCTTTTTTCCTCCGAGTATCGTACAGTAGAGCAATGAAAACTGAGAGACCTGAATAAGGGAAAGCTTAAGCTTTTCTTTTTCCTGCAAGTGATGGCACAGAGGGTAAGCAACGTTTCATTTAGCCCTTTTTGGTGTTTAAAAATAAATCTCTATATCAACAGGGCAGATCAATTTGCAACGTTTCTCAGAGAAATGCAACAAAATTCTTTTTTCTATTTCCAGCTACAGTATTTCATAGAAGGTTTTGTTGTACAGTTACATAACTGCCTTTTTGATCTAAGAAATGCACTTTATATCTCTGTTTCTCTTATTATCCACCCTTGCCTTGTTATCATCACGATGATAATGACCTGTAATAGTAAGGCAATCACAATGGTTTATTGTTTAAATCCTTCATGAGCTTATCACATTTCATTCTCTGCTAAGCCCACAAAACAGAACATTCAGATTTTTAACCACCATTTTTGCCTGATACTTGCAGAAAAATCACATCTATATATTTTATTATACCATGAAAATATATTAAAATTAAAGAAAAAGAACAAATTAACTATCACACTAAAAATCAGGTTGTTTGAAGAGTGGTTTAGTTTCAAATAGAGAGACAAACATGTAAAACAGCTCTGAAAATAAAAAGAGAAATTAAAAAAAAAAAAAATGAAAATCTATGTCTTGATGAGGCATCACAATTCCATATCCATTTTGAGGTTCACTGTTTTCCCTAAAGAATTAATGAATATACATCTAAAAATATAAAAATATAAAAATAAAAGTTTTAAATTATTGTTGGAATTTTAAAATCAAACTATATTGTTTTCATTTTCTGCATCATTGTAGAAGTACTATGCTTACCCATAGTATATTTTTCATTTTTAAAGAAGAAGGGTTGAAGCTCAATCTTTCACTTGTCCTTTAGGCTGGAGCATGATTAAGAATGTATTCTTGTATTTCAAGTATAAGTACGTATCTCAGAAATCTGAAGGTAAAAGATAAATTAAGTTACAGAGCATGGTTATATTATCTTATCTTCTAAATATGCCATTGCTTTAAATCAAACTGTATCCCACCCCCATGTGGGAAAAGAGATAATAGCCAAAGCATTAATTATCCGTATTCTACTGATGATTTAACTCATTTTAAAGTTATTTTTAGAAAGGGCGGAGAAGAGTAGGATTTAAATCCCATTGCATTCTGTGTACCATATGTATCTTTTTTGAAGTTAGACAGATTGCTAAATCATAAGTCCTGGGCTTCCCCTTCGTAAGCTGAACCAGCTGCTGCATTAGCGCTTCCTGCGCCTTTTTTTTTCTGCGTGGAGCGCACTAAAGCCCTTATGTAACCTAATACTTTCTGTTCATCGGAATTATTTTCTACTGTTAGCTAATTGCACATTCTGCTTCATGGTAGGGCTTTTTCCGCTTCCTGTGGTGGAGGAAATCAAATATTGATGATACATTTTTTCACAGTGGCTGAATGGTTATCAATCACCTTGCGCGTTCTTTGATTTTTTACTATTACACATTCTGTTAATTGATTTTATATTTGGTATTTCAGTTTATTATTCTGAAAGACCTCTGCCTTGAAGATGACCTTCATGCCCTAATTTTTTTTGTTTCTATGGTACTTAATATAAACACTGTTTATATGCACATATGGATATTATTTACAAGATATTTAACACTGACAGATTTCTTTTCCTTTAATTTCAAGTCTTAATACTGTCTGAATGCTTTTCTTTTCCAATGGGTAAAATAATTTGCATACAACAAATAATATGCAAAACCAGTGTATAACGGATCAAATTAACGTAGTTATTGAAAATAATTTTTCAAAGTCTATTTCAAATTAGACTTATTGAAAATATACATAATTCGTATTTGTTTCAGTTACACTTTAAAATGTATTCTCTCGAGTCTCCATCTATTAAACCTTGTGATTATTGTGCTGCCAGATTGTTAAATTTATCAATGAGTCTGTTTTCACATGTTATGACGTACAGAGTAGAGTATTTCTTGCATAGGTGGTATCTTATTCAAGTTTAGTTACAAGCATCTCCTGAAGTTCCGAATGTTGCTTTAGCATCTGTGGGTTGTGTTGACTGCCCCTTTCCTCCACACTGACCACATCCTTCCATCTGCTTAAGACATCTTGCTATTCTGAAGAATGTTTTGTGGGAATTTTGAAAGACAGGCGCGTATTTACATGGACAGTTTATAATTTGCAGTAGATTTTGCTGTTTCTTGAGGTTTTTCTTGGTACATGTGAGGAGATTACCAGATCTGTAAAGGCACCTTGTTGTGCTCAGAAAGTGCAGGAATGTTTGTAAAGTCTTAAATATAGGCATAGAGCTGGCCTGAAGAGATATTCGAGGCTATTATAAGTTTCTTTTGCTTGCAACTCATGTAGTTTAGAAGACAGCAGTGATTTTTTGGCAACATTAATGAATGAAAATACTGTAGGCTTCTCTTCTGACAACCATTGGTTTGGATTCTCTCTCCTGGTGCTGGTTCAGTTGCTTCCTGGAGACCAACCCACTCTCCCAGGTACTATGGCACAAGTTGAGATTGAAAGTGTTTCTTAAAAAGGAATGGGTAGAGATTTTTTTCCCTTCTGTCGAAGAAGTGAAATGAACTTACTTCTATACTGCCTCTCGTGATGATTTGTTAAAGATGTGTTTGCTTGAAGCAAGCAGCAATAATTTGTAGATATAACTGCTCATGTAAATATTTATTCTTCTCTATAGCAAGAATTTGCTAAAGATTCCTTGAGTGGTTTTATTTCTAGGAAACTCAGGAAATTACAGGTTTATTAGTTTGTTGCATCTGCTGTTTGTTTTGTATGCTCATTTTCTGTCATGCTTTGCAGGTGTCACCAAAGATGTTATAATGATTTCAACTGCACTCTTGCAGTGTTTTCCATTGCTGGCTATGATTTATACCACTTCCAGCTTGAGCTTTATTTTTCACTTTTAGAAATCATCCTTTCATTCTGTCCCATTATAATTTTGTTCATTACAGATTTTGTTGCCTCCAAGCATGTTCTCTAAAACTCCATCTCAGGTTCTCCATACAGTTCTTCATGGTCTCCTACACATTACATAGCAATATTTCAACAAGAATTCTTCTCTTCATTCATAGTGATTAGATTTCTAATGTTCAGTTGCTGGTTTTGCAAGTCTTTTTAAAAGTATTGCAGTACAAGCTAACAAAGCACATTATTTACTCATTATGGTCAATGTCATTATCTTTTACTACTCCTGTATATAGTTGGCCATCCTTAAATAAAGTCTGTCAGGTGTCTGCATCTATTCCAGATGTGTCTTGTTTATGGTCAGGATGCAAAGATGCCATTCATTTGAATTCTTAAATGGCTGTTAGGCTCAGGCTTGACATTTGTGGTGAAACTGGAGCTTTCCCTGTGTCCATGGCAATAAAGTTACGTCCACTAAGATGCTCTGTGCTTGCTATCCTTCTTAGCTGTTTCTTGGCAGAACTGGACAGTTAGTTTGACTACATAATTAAATATTCACTTGAAAGATTATGACAGGTCTGAAAACCTCCATGCACTAGAGCCATATTCCAGACTTACTTATTTCCCTACTTTTCTCCCTAGTTTGCTTTGCAGCTGTGGTGTGAAAATGGCCAGACAGACAACACTTTTGAGGATGGGACTTCTACAAGTTCTTTAGGAAATCTGCAGTCTTTGCTGGAGGCTGTGCATAATGTTCCACAAATTGTAGTAGAATTGGAAACAGTGGAGCAAAACACCTGGCTTTTGAAAGCACTGGAATCACTGGATATGATTTTCTGCTGTAAGGAAGCCTGATACAGCTGCGTTGCACACTAGTATAGTTTAAGGATGTTGATATCTACACACCCTTGCTGCGTACCATAGGCTGGTGAACATAACCACCAATTCAATCTGTGCCTGTCCCAAAGTTGTAGAGTAAAACCAGATCCTCACGCTAGTTTGGCCTCCCAAATGGTCCTTGCAAAATCAGTCATACACAGTAGGAATTTAAGGCAGAGAAGATAGGTTATAAAACTCAGAAGTAGGGGAGTTTATTGAGGCCGAGGTAGATCTCAGGTAACATTCTATTCCTTTTTGTTGAGTTTGCATATGACCCACATTGCTCCCAAGAAGAGCAGTGTTTCTTCCTGATAATTTGTGGGATCTCAGGCACTGTTTCTTCACTTGAAGCTCAGTCAATTGTGACTTTCAACATTTCTGAGTGCTGATCCTCTTAGACAACAAAAGGAATGGTTTGGGAAATGTTGAAAGAGAACAAAAGGAAATAAGGAATGGAGAATGTATGCCAAGATAAGAAGGAAGAACAAGAGCAATGACAGATATCTTGGGGAAGGCATCAGTGCTGCAGTTCTCAAAGTGAGAATATTTTATTTCTTTCTGGGGTGATAGGCAGCTGTAACCATGATCTACAGGTCATAGACTTGAATATAAAGAAATGTAAGTTTGCCCTCTATAGTAAATGAGCCACAAGAAACACAAAGTGTTTGATCATATTCTCCTGTCCAAAGCTGTATTTCTAAATTGAATGTGTCTACAGGCATAGGGGAGGGAAGCCTGCAGTCGTGTTCTTTTTCTTCTCTTGGGGAAGGTGACAGCAAGTGATTCAGTCTGTAGATGCCAGACCCAGCACAGTGGTAGGAAGAAGTATTAGTCTGTAGAAGAAGCACATGCTGAATGCGTACCTGATTTTTGTCTCATGCAGGAAAACTATGACAAGCCAAATACAATAATCATGAATCATACTGAATCTGTTGTCTGCCACTTAAGCAAGTGATGTAGAGTTGTACTGACTGATCTATAAAGCAATACCAATTAATTTACTTCTGTAAAATGATCTCACTGCTTCTTCTTCTTCTTCTTAGTACGTTTTTCCAACTTCTATTCTCAAAAGAAAATAATTCATCTTTCATTCAGTAATTAACACAGTGTCATGGTTTAACCCCATCCAGCCTCCAAGTACCGCACAGCTGCTCTCTCACTTCCCTACCAGCGGGGTCGGGGAGAAAATAGGAAGAAAACATGTGGGTTAAGATAAAGACAGTTTAATAGGAAATGCAAAAGTCACTTACACAAGCAAAGCAAAACAAGGAATTAATTCACTGCTTCCCATGGGCAGGCAGGTGCTCAGCCATCTCCAGGAGAGCAGGGCCCCATCACATGTAACAGTGACTTGGGAAGACAAACACCATCACTCCAAATGTTCTTCCTTCTTTCCCCACTTTATATCTGAGCAGGATGTCACATGATCTGGAATATCCCTTTGGTCATTTTGGGTCACCTGTCCTGGCTGTGTCTCCTCCCAAACTCCCAAGCACCCCCAACATCCTCTCCAGCATGGCAGTACAAAAAGCAGAAAAGGCCTTGGCTCTGTGCAAGCCCTGCTCAGCAATAACAAAAACATCTCTGTGTTATCAGCCCTGTGCTCAGCACAAACCCAAAACACAGCCCCATACCAGCCACTGTGAGGACAATTAATTCTACCCCAGCCAAAACAAACACATACAGGCGCTGAAATTTTGGGACATGTCTCAAACTATATTTTGACCGTGAAACTTACTGTAGTTATAGTCAGGATTTTGCATCCAGTAGTCATCAGTGGAAATACTGCTTGTTATGTTTTTCAGCTGAGCTGGTTATTGCTTAATTGTGAGGCAAAACTGTCTGTTGGCAACAATTTAAGTAGTTTTTGAATACAAGTCCGCTATAGGTTGTTTGGGAAAAAAAGTAGTCGACAAATAAGATATTTTAATACCAAAAAGGTTAATAAAAATTAAAATTGTAATTTAATGAAAACTTTTTTCCTAAAAAAAAGGTCAAGCATGTTTATATCAAGAAAGGAGGAAAATGTAAACAGGTATATGAAGTGATTATAATAAAACTTGAGAGGCTAGGCAGAAGATTTTAACATGCATACTTGATTTGATATGATCAAAACCTTTTTATGGACTAAGGGGAATCCATTTTGTACACTGAGCTAATAATTTATGGTTTATCTAATCAGTTTTGGCTGTTTAATAGAATTATATAATATTATGTAATATTATATCTTACACAGAAACTTCCTATTAACTTCCCCTGCTACTTGGCGTATGCTCTCCCTTCCAGTACTTCTCCAGGTCTTAGAATTGAATACTCATGTTTTCTCGGGAAAATGAGGAGATTTTAACAGTAATTTTCATCTTGGTTCCCCGTCTTCTCTTTAGTTTTGGAGCCTGTTTGAGACTACTTTTTTGTATTTTCTTAAGGTTGCTTACTTGCTGTTCCTCACCAATTCCCAAGCAAAGTTTGGGACTGGCATGTTGCCCCCAGCCCAGTTACCCTGGAGGGTACAGTGACCCTGTAGGGGTGCCAGCCCCCAGCCTCAGGTGCTCCAGGGTGGAGCTGGTGTAGGGGGGCACAGACATGGGACCACCAGGATTTAGCTGCCAAGGATAAAACCAGCACTCGCCAAGACAGGGCCAGGCACATCCTGAGAGTCTGCACAGCCAACTCTGAGCCAAACCTCTGGCCTTGTGCTAGTGATGGCAAACCCACCGTTTTCCAGACCGCAGAACAGGCCTTCCCAAACATTTCTCTTGTCATTATTACCAACTCAAAAGGGAAGTCTTTCAAGACTGCATGAGTAAGAGCTTATCTCTGTGTGTGTTTGCAGTGTTGGATCTTTAGTACTTATTATTGCTGGCACATAAAAGATTGCATAATGCTTCAGCTCCCTAAAATATTTATCAGTGTGAGAATGTGATCCTTTGTGTTCAGAACAAATGTACTTTGATATTTTTAAATTATTTAAAAACTTTGCAGGAGTGAATCATAAATCTTATCATATATTCTGACACTGGTTTTCAATGCGTAACTGTCTTTCCTGAGAAATCACATTAAGAATAGAAGTGAAGAGTGAATGCTAAAAGCTATGATTTTTCAGAGGTCAAAATTGAGATAAGTAAGAAGAAGGGATGCAGCCTCATTCATTGCTATATTCACCTAGACTCAATTAAGACCTGCATGTATTCATATACATGTGCTTAGTTGAATGAATGTGATATGTATCTAATCCCCATAATTTTTAACAAAAGAATATTAAAACAAACTGGGGAAATTATGGACTTTAATGCTTTTTAAACTGCTTTAAATATAATAAAGTGTAGTACAAGCCAGTAGACTGAAATCAGTAACCCTTGGCATGAATGTGCATTTATAAAGCCAGAATTTGAATCCTTGTTTTCTTGTGGCTACTGCTGTGAAGGCTGTTCTGCACTAATAACTTTTTAACTTTTTTCCTTTTTTTTCTTTTTTAATGTATTACATCCCATGAAAACAGACTTTAAACTTTTCTAAGTTCTTTTCACTGTACTATAATCAATTTAGGAAACTTCAGTCAAAATAATCCCGCATCCTGAGGCTTCATTGAAAACATCCAGCACAGGACAAAGATTTTTTCACTGAATGACACCAAGTGGATAGAATTGCTAGGGTGATTTTTAGTAACTGGTTTTTCTCTTGCCTTTTCAGACTATGGCACTATTAAAAAGGTACTTGCCCCAATGAACCAGACTTCAAGCAGCTGCCTGCTTGAGGAAATTGAACTCCTGCCGAAAAGTCAGCGAGAGCCCATCAGGAGCCTTCAGATCTTGCACAGCCAGAGTGTCCTTTTTGTGGGCCTTCAGGAACATGTGATTAAGGTCCCCCTGAAGAGATGTCTCTTTTACAAAACATACAGGTATGAAGAATCATCTAGCTTTATTTGACTGGAGAAAAATACGTGCAGGGGGTTGCAGAAGAATGGGAAGGATAAATGACTGCAAGTAGGAATCCAAATTAATTGTCTCTCTCAACAATGACTTCCTGTGTACAGTGTTTATCAGAAGTGTCTCTGACTACTTGTACTAACTTGTTAGGAATAGATGAGGCTTTCAAGGAATTATATTCGTATTGAAGCGTCATTATGCAGATTCTGAATTGTGAAGTGAAACAGTAAGAAATGTTTTACATGGAAAACAGTTATCTGGTAAAGATATAGCTTTACCAGATATAGCTGCTGGTGTTTAATTTTTAAAGCTTGTGACTTGGACAAATTTAGGTGGTTTTTTTGTTTTTTTATTTTTTAAGCTGTATTATAACTGAGTAAGCAATGACTCTGGATTCAGAAAGAAAATTGGGTTAGATGAACTTGAGAATTAAGAGTACTTGGAAAGTGGCTATTTAAAGGTAGTGTTGGATCAGCAAACTGTAATAAATGTAAATATGCTACTAGGTAAAAGGGCTATGCAGCTGGCAGATATTCAATCAAAGAAAGAGGATAACTTACAAATTATCACTTGGTTGTAGACTGTATGATGATAGTTAAGGAATTTAAATTTCAGCACACAACTTTTTCAATAGGCTATGTGAAAATACATCCGGGTTGTAAAACATGCTATTAGAGACTGTTAATTTCATCTCGTTAATTGTATCTTCCCTTTGATATGTGTGGCCCCAGTAATTCAGTACAATTCTTCTGTGTTACACCACATAGACACTGAACCCGTCATGAGGTTTTGAGAACTGTGACAGAGGCACGTGGTTGGTTTTTTAGCTTGTTTTAACTTCACCTTGTTTAACATACATTCCTTTGAAAAGCTGGGCTGTTAAAGGAGGGAGAAAGGCTACCAGTTTCCTTTCTTGGCTGCTACACTCAGGCTCACAGGGACATTATTTGTGCAGCAGAGATATTATACCTCCCATAAAAGGCAGCATGACCATTTGCAGGTAGGGACATTTCTGGCTGTCAGAGGGACCCCACAGTTGGTCACAGCAGGGAAGTGACCACAGGACACAGGTGTCGTAAAGCTGTGGCTCAGTGACAGTGGAAGGACATTTCCAAGGGACCTGGCTCACCATGGGGATTGGTACCATGCTCCTGGGTTGAGAACAAGACTGAAGGAAAAGCTGCACCCTAGAAGACAAGTAGACCAGGGAAGGGAAGAATTCTACTTTTACAGTTCTTTATCAGCCCTTTTTTTGTTTAAGCTGTCTTATGTAGCATATTTTTAGCATTTTCTTTTGAAATAGAAGAACACTTAAACCCCATTGGAAGTCTTACAAAGCTTTCTTTAGGGAAAAGTTGTATATGGGCAAGTCTCTACTTCAAGCTTTCTGTTGGTTTAGTGGCCTACATAGGACCAAGTTTCAATTTCCTTGGAAGTTTCATCTTTCCTTGGTTCAGAGAGGTGAAAAAGGATGTGTGGTGGCGAGTATTTACACCAAGCCTGCAGTCCACTTTGGACATTTCAAGGCTGGAGGCTCGTTTTGTTTTTAGTGAGGTGTGAATGCCCAAGGTCCCTGGTACCGCTGCTTCTGTCAGGACAATTCCCAAGGCATGGCAAGGTTATTCCAGCTGCAAGGCCCAAACATGCTTCTGCCCTCGCAGGTTAGGACTGCTGTTTCAAATAACAGAGCCCATGCATGGCTACAGGCTATTCATTCCTCTCCCTGCATGAGCAGTGGGCTTTCATTGTCCAATTTTTAAAATGTCTTTTAGAAAAAAGAAAAGAAAACAAAAATATGGTGCCTTTCCCATTTTACTGAGTAGAACAGTAGTTAAATGCCTCAAATACTGCTCAAATGATAATTTATTCCTCTTCCCAGAGGTATATGAAGTCTCATCTTCCAGTTGAATGACTTATTTAAAAGGAGATGAAATGATTCCTTGTGGGGTTTTTCAATCATGTCTTTTGTAGTTGTATGACTTCTCTTGTAGTAATTAAATATTCATTGCACCAAAAGACGTGCCAACCTTGTGTTCTTCTTGGTTAAAGAGTTCACCAGCAATTCTAGCTCTGTTCTGTGAAAAAGGAGAGGATTTACAGATGTGATCCAGACAAAAAAAGGAATTTCCTTGTCATATATCATTAGGGACTCAGGTTATTTGGAGAATGTAGATGTAATCTTTCTCTCACCTATAATTTACTGGCTTATGCTGGATTTTTTTTTTTTTTTTTT
>VWZT01001743.1:512153-539371 GCA_013397055.1 Pachycephala philippinensis
AAAAAAAAAAAAGAGGAAGCAATGGTAGTCTGCTCAGAGTGTCTGAGATGTTTAAAGGATTTGATTTTTCTTACCAGTACAGGTAAGGGTTAAGCAGTATTCTGAATATTTGACATGCATCTTAGTTTGAGCTCTAGGCCTTTTATAAGTTGTGTCCCTACCATTTATGTTCTTCTGCATCATTCATCTGTATCTTTGGATGCCTGCTCTTCATTGCAGACACGTATATATGTATACAGCTACAAAACCAGTAGTAATGAAAACACTGATGGGTACCTTTGTCTGGTATCAGATTCATGTATTCATTCAGAAATGGATAGAACTGTGCATTTGGAGCATGAGACAGGCTTATAGCTTCAGTTTTCTGTTCAAATTCACAGTGATGAATCTGTCTTCTGCAAAATAAGATGGTGACCCTGGTTCAGTTCCTGCTGTACAAAGTGTCAGATCACATTTGACGGTAATTGGGACTATGTAGGCATGGATATTTCTGTAGAAATTATTGAAAGGGTCAGGAGACTCTGTTCTTCAAAATGCTGTGTATAGGTGAAGACAGAAAAATGTTTCTTGAACAGTCTTAGAAGATGCACCTCTTGAAGTTATACATATTGCATGAATAAAATGTTACAGCTCAAGAGGATACCTGATTAGCACTTGTATATTCATATGGGAATATATTCTCTCCCTCAAAGGAAATTTAAAAATCTCTTTGAAATTAATGGTATTATGATATAGCTTTTAAACTTAAGAGGTTTTTTTTGTTGTTATTCTTTGGAACACATATAAATACTTTTTAGTCTAAAACTGTGTGGGATTTTTAATCGATTTTTCTCTGAATTATATTCAATTCTGCCTTATTTTCTGACTCAATAAATCATCTCAAATATAACTGAAGTAGGACAATTTTGCTGGCCTACTTGATGATAATTATAAAATAGCTGAAGAAATGACTTGCTTTAGAGTGAGGGGATTTACAGTTTTGTCAGTAGTCAGTCAGAACTCATGGCTGAAGTGTTGCACCACTGTCAGGAGGCACGCTGAACCATCACTGCCAAATGAGTGCCTTGCAGGAGACACACTCTGCTACCTGTCATTGACTTCTGGTAAAAAATGTGGAGTGACAACACAGAGCAAAATTAGAATCAGTCAGGAGAAGCTGAAAGCTGTTGTATGTTTTTGCAGAGAGTGCTGACTCCACAGGGTAAGCGGCATCAAGAGTCTGCGAATGAACCAGTTTAATTTTATTCCTGAATTGCCTTCCTGCACAAAACTGACAATTTTAGCAGTGCTGGGACAAATCATGTGAAGTCTTAGAGATGTGGGCTGGTGCCTACCGGGATTAACAGACAAAACATTCATTCTCTGCTGAAATTGAGATGTAAGGTATACTTCTAGAGACAAGATGACAAAATATATTATCCAGCTTTGCTACTTGCAGTTTGACAGTCTGAAAGGGCCCTGTCAAATGAAAGACCTAATACTTACTTTAAAATTTTTCTAATTTTTCAACAGCAGCATCCAAAATGGCTTTAATTTAGACAGAGATTTGGGAGGAAAAGGAGATAAAGATGTGTAGTTGTATCTGATTTTTGACTTTCCTTACTTTCGTAAAATTGACATAAATTTGACAGCCATGTTGTATAGTTTCTTTTGTTATTTCATGTACACATTGAAGCTGTTCCTCTTATTGCTGTCCCTTGGGAGAGAGATTTATTTAAAAAGTGTTAAAACAGTATGAAATTTTCCTAAGGACACATTATTGCGAGTTAAGAATAATCCCTTTAAATTTCACATTTCAGATAGAAGTTCTGATATTTTCATACTTAAAACCTTTATTCTATCTGATTTTTTATCTGTTAACTTCTTTTGTTATCTGTTTCTTTGTTTTATCTAGGCATAGTAGATAAAAATAATTAGCTGCTGTTACTCACACATTAAATCAAAGGAATCATCCCTCAAAGGAAAGAAAATGGTTTTAAAAGGTGACATAATTAGGCAGTAAGAATAAAAACTTACCTTCATATTACCTTCATTCTTTTAATTTTAAAGAAAGTATATCCACTTTTCAGAGATATTGGTGATCTGAAAAAAATAAATAAGCAAACCTTCTCAGATGTGAGGCAGGACAGAAAAAAATTGTTGTGCCAATACTTGAGAACAGAGCAGCTATTTAAGCCAGGTCCTGCCACATTTCATGAATATGTCTGACACCATGAACTGAAAGAAGTTGATACTGAATTACAGTTTCGTAGTATTTTTTTTCTGTCTGAGTATAAAATTTTAAAAATTAAACTTTTTACAGTATGAGACTTAGATATAATAATGTCTGGGACAATGAATTAGCATGTTAGTAAAAAAAACCCAGGAAAACTAAAGTTTCTCATGTGAGGAATATTTCTCTGACAAAATTTCTTGTTGCTTTGTTTTTAATAGTTCATATGTTTAGAGAATTAATTTGTGTATTGTAGTGTTAAGAAAAAAATTATTGAAGAATGGTAATGCCTCCAATTTGGGAGGAAGTTATCCTCTTGTCATCTGTGTGAGGTTAGCTGAGTCACTAACTTCTTAAAATCATAGTTTTCATTTGCTCAGTGGATCTTCTTCACTAAATTCTGAAAAGATTCACCTCATTTTACCTTACCGCAGAGCACTCCAAACCTGGTCAGCTACTGAAATGACCCCACTCAGTGTTCATAGAGTGATCAAACATGCTTTGTCCTAGCAGTACAAGAACTCTTTTTTTTCTATGAAACTATGATGTGTTCTGATACCAGAAAATTGTAAGGACAGTCAAAATATGTTTCTAACACCTTACTTAAAACTTCTGAGTAACTTGTAATGAAAGGTGCAAGTTGTTTTGATTTGCTTGAATGGAAGGTAAAATGAAAACAAAAGCAAAAGAGGAAATGGGGTCTAAGAGCAGAGTGGGAGAATAATCAGCTTACTTCTGTGAAAGAGGGAATATGGTTCTAAGTGAAAGGATACTGACTTTAAATACTTTTGGTTTTAATAATACGTTTCTAAATCATAATAACTGCATTTATAGATATTAACACTTTGAAATTAGAAAAGTGAGCACTTCTGCTTTAAGGCACAAGTTCTCATTTCGGTGTTATCACTGCTAACATTGCCAGTTGTGCATTATGTCAGCCTTTAATTTGTTTTTGTATTCTTTTCTCGTAAAACACATGCTTTATCAGAGATACTCTGAAGGAGAACACTGGACATCATGTCTTGCAAACACTGGAAAACCAAGACACTTAAAACTTTCCATAATTTGCATTAATGTTCCTTCTCGTTTTCTAGATAATTAAATGGAAATGTGTAGCCTCAGTTACAAAAATGCTAAGTGCTCACAGCTGCAAGAGCCATCGTTGTGAACTCTCTTCTGAACAGTGAATTCCCTAAACCAAAAGCTTTATCTTTTAACTGGAATCCTGATTAGGGGTACCCATGCAGTTTTGACTGTTACACCTCTTACATTGTGCCCATTTTTCAGATGAGAACTATGCTCTCACATCGTACTGGCAATCCACATTGCCAAGTGTGATGTGGAAGTGAATTCTTTGAAATTTGTAGTTTATGGTATTTTGGAATACTGTTCCAGGGAATTAGTAAGTCTGTGTTTAGTCAGGTGTTAACATGGAAGTACACGAGGAATGCCAGAGAAAAAGAGAAATATCAATAAAACACATAAATTAGTAAGGACAGAATCACAGAATATTTGAGGTTGGCAGAGGTCTCTCATGGTCATCTGGTCCAATGCTTGCTGGGCCTCCCAGAGCCAGTTGTCCAGGGCCATGTCTGGGTGGCTTTTGAATGTCTCCAAGGAAGGAGACTCCAGAAGCTCTCTGGGCTATCTGTGCCCGTGCTCAGTCACCCTTACTCCAAGTGTCTCCTGATGTTGAAACCTTCTGTGTTTCAGTTTGTGCCCATTGTCTTTGGTCCTGTCACTGGGCACAGCTGAAGATCCTGGATCCTTTTCTTTGCATACTCTCTTCAGAGTTTTGTGCATATTGATGAGATCCTCTCTGAGCCTTCTCTTCTGTAGGTTAAACAGTTCTCCCAGCTCTCTCAGCCTGTCCTCACTGGAGAGATGCTCCAGTTGTTTAATCATGGCTGTGGCCCTTCAGTCAACAGATGTGATGGGAACAGACAATTAAAGAGAGAAGGATAATGCCTGTGGATTTGAGTTGAACAAAAATGATCAGTCTAACATTTTTTACAATCTAAACAAAATGTTTGAATGCATTATTTTAATGTGTATTTTATAGGTATTCTTACAAGTGTTAAACCAATTATATCGTGCTTCACTACAATGGGAGTTCCACCTCCTTTCTTATGGATCTTTAGCTATGAAGCTGCAGACCTATTGCCTGGACTGTTAATGGTTGACCTTAGCAAGAGAAACCTGCTATTCATTAGAGAAATGAACTTCTAGTTTTGTACAGTGGGTCTTTCAGAGTCTGTATGAAACTGGACTACCATCCTTCTCTCTAATCCTTTTCTTTCCCTCCTCATGTGCCACTAAGAGAGATTGTTGAGGGCAGCATGTGATATGTAAGAGGTGTGATGGCAGCCACCAGTGCCCCTTTGAACTTACTTCCAGAGATTTTATACCAGTGCAGAAAATAGATCAGATGGTTTTCTAATTAATTTTCAAAGAGCAGACATTGTCCTCTGATTTCTCACAAAGATGGTATCTATAATTCCAAAACTGACAGCAAAGACTAAGAACTGTAACTCCTGGGATTTTTACTTGGAGCAGACAATATACCCTTTTTATGAATTTCTTTAATTCTCTAGTAATTAGTAAAACAATCAGTCTACACAACATACCATGCATTCAGGCAGAAATTCAGCTATGCACTTAAAAGAAATCCTAGCTTCGTGTAGGCATCCAAATTCATTTTTCCTCTGCTTTTGGTCATTTTCTCTATGCCACACCACAGCAGGGATCAATTTCACTATCTGCCTATGAAATATGAAGAGATGCTACATAGTTATTTAGAGATCTTTGGTCAGTACAAATGAAGATAAATGTCTCAGTTATCTGATTGGTTTTCATCCACAGTGCATGCATTGGATCCCAAGACCCTTATTGTGGCTGGGACATGGTGATGAAGAAATGCACAACGCTGGAAGAAAGTCTGAGCATGAGTCAATGGGAGCAAAGCATTACCGTGTGTCCAGTAAGTCCACATGCATTCATTTGTCTCTTAAAACCTTTGATTCCATGTGAATTTCATGAAAATGAGCTGGCATAGATTTTTCAAGCTCAGAAAACTGCATTTAATGCCATTTTCCTTAGGTTTTCCCGTCAGATTTTAGCAGAATACCTAGTTTCTTTTCAATTTCTTATCAAACTACTTATATGATAAAATTATTTAGAGTAATTTCAAATGGTAGTTGGTTTTTACCTGTAATGTCTATTTTCCCACCTTGAAAACAAATGTTTTCTAAGATTAGTGATATTGACATATTTTTCTCTGCAGAATTTTTTTCCATTATGTGCTTTGAAAAAGTTAATTCACTAATGGTATAATCTTTTATTTTAGGATTATTATTGATAATATAAAAAGCCAAATAACGTCTTTAAAAGTCCATGAATTGGAAGGGTGAATTCTATGAATTAAGTCTCACCCAGATAAATGACAGAGGTGATAATTACAATAAACTTAGGGTTAATATTTACAGTGACTTAACACTTCTCTTTAAAAAACGATTTTGAATAAATTCAATATAAAATAAAAAAGCACCATCAAAATTGATTTGTATCTCTCATTCTTAATGTTATTCTTGTGTTGTTTTAATATTCATTCTTTTCCCTCACTCCAAAGCATGCAAAAAGAGGGTTAAGAAGGATCTTTCTTGTGCTTTGGAGATTCTTGCTGCTTTGTCCTTCTGCCCATGAAGAGGGAGCTTTTCCAACTCAATTCTGCTTTCATTCCTAGTAAGGACTTCTTGAACTTGCCCCCATTCACCAGTGGGAGCACATGCATCCATGATTTTACGCTCATATGGCATTAATGTTTTAATCTCCATGTGTTTACAAGCTCCCTCTAACATCTTGATGATGCTTCTCTCTCTTAAGCTAGGCTTTGTTTAGTGAACTAGAGATGTGCAAAGTCAGTATAAAGCTCTTCCAGCTTTGACTTGTGCTCTCTCTACATGTGTTGCAGCAGCCTCTAGGTGCAAACACTACACTGATTCTGAGGGCCTTGAGAATGTGCTCCTGTGTTCTGACAGTGTTTGACATTAAATAGCAATTTTTTAAACATTTTTCAAATTTTTAAAACTTTTAAAACATGTTTATGTCTTGTCCTGTCCTTTGAATCCATCTTCTCACACAGAGGACTAATAAAATAGGCTTGTGTTGGATTCATCTCCATTAACATTTGAGCTGAAATCAGGAGCAACATTGGGGAAAATACTATGATTACTGAAATGCCTTATTTTGTTGACATTTGCATGGGCAGTCAGCCTTCTGTGCTCAGTCTTTGAATTGTGGCACTAGGCCATATTTTCTTTTGTAGATATAGAACATGAGGCTAAGACAGGGTGGAGGGAAGAATAATTTATAAAGAGTAATTCCATTCTGTTCCATTCAACTGGAAAAACAATTATTTAGTATCTATTATATGACATGTGCATAGGAAATGGAAGTCTAGTCAAAGCAGGGGAGCACCTAAGCCTTGCTTAGAAATTCATCCATAGCTGTGAGACTTATACTGCTGATCCAAGATTCAAAGACTTAGTGAACATCCAAAGAAATTTTGTTCTTGAGCAGATTGAGATTGCATAATATAAGGATTATTTTAGAATTATCTATCTAAATTGTAAAGTGTGGGTTTACCCCTTTACTGTGTTAAAGCCTTATACACCAAGTAACACATTATTGAGCAGACAGGAATAAAAGTTTCATAGAAAGTTTCCTCTAAAGTAACAATGTCTTCTGGCAAGCTGCAATCGATTACGATTTTGCTTAGCGAGGCTTTCAAATATTTTTTTTAATAGCATTTTTAGGTGCTGTGCTCACAGGATATATAAGCCAAGATCTAATTAGTTTAATTTTGTAGGCAACTGAGCTATGTGCATCCTTAACATGTGCTGGATACATTCAAGACACTGTTGCAGGCAGAACATAACAATATTCGAAATCTACTCTCCTTCTTTTGGTCCCAATTGCTTCCAATATCTTAATTGTTAATGAAATTACTCTGATCTTTTAAACATTGTAGAATTTTTTTTAGATTAATGAATGACCAGTTTCTTCTAAAATTGGATCAGGGAGAGGTCTGTTTATACAATAGTTTAGTACAGAATAAAAAGTGGGACACATTGCCGTTGAGAAATTCTTTCCTAGAGAATTATTCATATGGCTGAATACTTATAGGTACTTATAGGCAGAGGGCAGAGGTGAATAGGAGAGATAGATGAGCATCTGTGTTACCATCTCTGAACTTTGAAGATCAGTTTTGAAAAATGTGTTTATTTTAGTTATCTTGCTTTGATTTAATTCTCAGTTTGATTTTTATTATTGTTTCAGTTGGCTTGAGTACAGCAATTGTGCATAAATATAGACAGTAATTAATGCTATGGCACATATATCTACTTTGATCTTCATCTGGTTGGTCATATATCCCTATTATTCATCCAATATTTTTTATGGTAATGAAGGTTCATTGTTTTTTGAAATATTTTCCAGTGGGACGACTTGCAATCCATCACTTAAAAATATACTGACGTTATCTAGGAGCTTTTACAAGGAAAGTAAAAATAATTTTTAAAAATTTTTTTCAGGATTTTGGGTTTGTTTTTTGGGGGTTTTTTGTTTGGTTTGTTGTTTGGATTTTTTTTTAAAGTATGCAATGTGAAATGGCTTTATTTTTACAGTTCTCAGAGAAAGTGTAGTATGGGATCTGAATTCATTAGCAGCTTCAGGAAATTCTACAGACTCACTAAATTCTACAAAAAATAATCTCAGACCAAAAATCTCATGACAGAGTTAAAAACTGTGACCTTTACTCAGAGTGCAGAGACACAAAGCAGGAAGATGAGGTGGGTGTAGAGAGACTTGAGACAAAGATGGATATTTGGAGGACATTAGGAGGGAAGAAAGGTCTAAAGGTATCTGCAGAAGGGAAAGGGTGACAAAACCAGGGTGGTAGAGAGGGAAAGCAGAGTGTAGCTGTGCAAGGATAGTGCAGCCATAGGGTCTGATTGACTGTGATTTTGCCCCTGAGGTGTCAGATTGTGAAAGGCTAATGGGCTCGGATTCTGGTGAGGGCTGCAAAGGCCCCTCGTCAGTACATTTTGCTTTCCTTCAATCGTGTGATGAAATTGCTTAATATCACTGCTGAAAGGGAGATATTCACAGAGAGACAGAGCAGGTGAGTCATGGGGAACAGCAGAGATCCCAGTGGGATCATCTTTGCAGGAGCAAGGAAAAAAATGAAGAAAGAGAATATGTTATCAGTTTATTTTTCTGAGTTCAAGCTTTCCGCTATGTTTTATGTATACCTTCTGTGCCACTTAATATATATTATGGTAACCATAGACTACTGTAGCTTTAGTTTATAATTGTCAGTGTAACAATAAAGATGTTTTGATGCAGCACAGAAACAGAAAGCAGTAAATGCATTTTCACATCTCTGACATTATTAGATTGGGGACATAGAATTGTTAGTTTATGGACTGTAAATATTCGTTAGACCAGCAGTGTAAGAGAATGTGTTTACTTGTCACTTAAAAATAAGTATTTCTTATTGTCTTACAAAACCCAACAATGTAAATTCTACATGAGCAAAGGTTGGTGAGTTATTTTCAATAAATAGCTGTCAGCAGATTTTGACATGATGAATTATGGTTATGTCAGTTGTAGCTGACAGAATATACACATAGATGTTCTTGGACAAGTGGTATTTGTGAAAAATAAATCGTGGGAATTGTAATTAGTAGTGAAATTATGGTATATTTGTCACAGTGGAAAGAATCAGCCAATATCCAGAGTGTCAGTGCAAACATGCCTTATGTTGTAATTGAATCTCTTTTGTCTTCGAAGTATTTGTGAAATGTACACTTCTCTCACCACTGTTAAAATACTAAAAATAGTAAAGGGAGATACCATTTCAGATCAGTTATGACAATCTACAACTTTAATTTGTGTTTCAGTATGTAAGCAAATATTAAAATGTTATGTTCTTACACATTTGATGAAAAATTCATGACTACAACTGATACATATTTACTCTCACTAAGGGTGAATTTAAATGCTACTTAGCCTGCACTTTTTGGTGCTGTTGTCTTGACTGAAAGTTCAAATATGGGAAAAGAAATGCAAATCCCTCAACATTTAAGTGAAAAAGTGGCCATCATTTCCATTTAGGATCACAGATTTGTCAAGATTAACACCTTGATAAAAGAATAATATGTAAGTCTGTCTTTGTTGGGAGCTGAATTTTCCATGTACTGCCTCATTTTCTTTAGAAGTTTCAGTAGCCGTGGAGGCTGCTGCAGTTTCCATTAGCTCATTTTGTTTCAGCTGTACAATAAAGATTTCTTGTTGAATATGTTGCAGCTGCTTGATGGAAACATTCCCGTCTAGATGAGAATGGTCTGACCCTTACAGCCATCTAATGTGTAGAGACTGTAATATTTAAAACCACATTTCACAAAATGGTACTACATGTTGTATGCTTCAAAAATCTGTTTTCAAGAAAAGACACTCACCATGGCGATTTGAGTTTAGTTGATCCAATTTTGCTATCCTGGACTATTACAGCATCATAGAATCACAGAATTGTTTCATCTGAAGGAAACTTAAAAGAAACTCATCTAGTTTGAATCCCGCTGCGAAGGGCAAGGACACCTTCCACTAGACCATGTTACTCAAAGCCCCATCCAGCCTGGCCTTGAACACTTCCAGGGATGGGGCATCCACAGCTTCTCATGGGAAACCTGTTCCAGTGTCTCATCATCCTCACAGAGGATTTCTTCTTCATGTCTTCCTTATCCTCTGCTGGCTCTTCCTTTTGATCTTGGGTTTTATAGTCAGTATCCAGGTTCCATTTTCACAGGAAGATTTTAGGAAGTAGGGAATACTGTCATCAGGAGACAATTGAAAAGTAAGCAAGCAAGGTTGGCAAAAGTAACAGTTAGCTGTGATTACTGTTATTGTTATGATGGTGGTATCCAGTGGCTCAGATTGGTCGGAAGTTGTGGAAATTATGCAGCTAGAGGAATAAAGGGGAGATCACTCTCTGGAAGACATCTCTCTGAAGAAATACGTGTATCTAAAGTGGGGGTTTTCATTGTTGGTGGCTGAAGGCTAAACCTTCATGCACAGCAGAATAAAGAGGTTGTGTGAAGGAATTGTCATGCCTCCGGTGAGCTTTTCTGTTGTGATTGTTTCTAGATGAGGAACCTGACAGTGGATGGACATTTTGGAACATGGTCACAGTGGAAACCTTGCACCCACACTGACGGTGCCAGTGTTGGCTCCTGCCTCTGCAGGACACGAGTGTGTGACAGTCCTGCTCCTCAGTGTGGAGGATGGCTGTGTGAAGGACCAACCATGGAGATTGCCAACTGTTCCAGGTATGCAAGTCAATTTCAGGTTTTATCATTTGTGGTTTAAAAGTTTTCAACATAATCAGAATAAAACCTACCCTTTGAAATCTCACCTGGAATCTACTGATCCTGTTCTGTGCATGAAAGGCCAAATAGGACATTAGAAAGTTTCTCTCAGACTTTGTAGTAGAGAGAATGAGTGAGAGCAAAGAGTAATTTCAAATACTGTGTACCAAATAATGTTGTCCTCAGCTAATTTTAACAAAAGCTCTGAAAGAAAAAAAATCAGTGTTAGATAATATCCGAAGTATGATACTTTTTCTCAGTTCTATAATTCATACAACTTTCTTTTCTGGAAGTGAGAATGGCTTACTTTTTTGGACGTCTCGTATTACCATTGTAGTCCCCCATTCTGCCCTGGAAAAATGTTTTCTTTGTATCTTTCAGTTATATCACAATAGCAAGTTCTATTATCACTCTGTATAGGACTCTTTAGCCACTCTTTTGTCTTCTTCAGGCACTTAACCATTCCCAGAGAAAATCAGTGAGAGCAGATCATTTCAAAGAGACTCAGAACATTGCATATTTGGAACTGCACCAGAAGTCTATGTTTAAAACATTATATACATACATTATACATACTTTAATTGCAAGATGAAACATATACTGCTGCATTCTGCTTATTTTCAGTGATTCTTTCTGCTTTTTGTCTTTTTTTTTTTGACATTACAATCACATTATAATAGTGAATAAAACTGATGACATTTCTACACAAGGTAACTGCAAGGTCTGTAAGTGAACATAGTCAATTTTAGGAAAATTATTAAAAATATAACAATATATTATATAACATCAGGTCTGGAGAATGATAGAAAAGGTAAGCATGTTGTGAGATACTGATCAATCAACAGCTGTCGGGTTTAGAAGGATATTTGGAACCTGATTTGGGACTGGATTCACATTCTACCTTTGGCATTATTACACTACTGTTTTAACATCTTCTGTTAACACTGCTAAAATTAGTGAGGCACTATTTTAACTTTTTCTTTTATGATGAAACATCAAAAGCTCATTATAGTTTAGTTTTGTTTTTCTTTGTTTCTGTTTGTGTTCTACCAGTACAAAAACTGCAAGCTAGCCATTTAAAGGTTTTGATAAAAGCTGAAATGCATAATTTTTTTTGCCTAGGACAGGATATGAAATTCCTTTTCAGGTGTTTGGTCTATAGTGTTTTTTCTAGGGTATATTGGGGAGGGATAGGAGTGTCCTTTCTAAAAGTTCACAAATGCAAGGTACAGCATGTGAACTCTGTTAGCTTTTTTGTTACATTACGAGCAAGGTATTTACATCTTATCAGAGTAACCTGTTGAAATTGAGAACTAATGCATTTTAATGCTTACTTTAGTAAGTCATAGAGTCATTTAGGCTGGAAAAGAAGCTGAAGATTGAGTCAAACCGTTAATAAACACTGCCTATTCCACCACTAAACCATGTCCCCAAGCACCACATTTGCAAGTCTTTTAATACCTCCAGGGATGGTGACTCCACTATTCCCTGGACAGCCTGCTCCAGTGCTTGACAACCCTTTTGGAGAAGGAATTTTTCCTAATATCCAATCTAAATCTCTCCTGCCTCCGACATGAGGCCATTTCCTCTCATTCTGTCACTTGTTAAAACCCTGGGAGAAGAAACCAACCCCCACCTCATTACAATCTTCTTTCAGGTAGCTGTAGAGAGCAATATGGTGTCCTCTGAGCCTCCTTTTCCTCCAGGCTTTAATCACTTTCCTTCTAGACGAGGTAGCAAAATTTGACATTTTAATCTCCCTGAAAACGATATGTAATTAAAAGTTAGCTTCAGAACATTGATACAGGAGTTTGCATATGTAGTTTACCCAGACCAAAGTAACGAAAACCAACTAAATATCTTCATATCTTTGTAATTTTTGTGTAAGGAGGTAATTTTAACAGTTGCTGATTACAAAGCATGGAATATGGAATATCAGAGCACCTTTATTTTGGTTCAGTATTCTTGAAGAAATGGAACACGATGCAGTATTAATGACTTCTACAGAAATATTAATAGGCCAGATTCTGCTGTCAGTCACACCTAATCAGCCGTTCGCTATGTATAACAGATGACAGAGCCTGAGCTTTTTATTCTACCAGAAATGGAGGCTGGACACCATGGACATCTTGGTCACCTTGTAGTACCACTTGTGGAATAGGCTTTCAAGTTCGTCAGCGTTCCTGCAGCAATCCAACCCCTCGCCACGGAGGACGCGTCTGTGTGGGACAGAATCGTGAGGAGAGGTGAGTTGTCTTTTTTCTATTGTCTGTTTTAATTTCTTCTGTGCAGTTGTATTCCACAGGACATTTTCTCCTTTATTTGCCTTGGTTTTCCCTTCTCTTTCTTTTCACTCTCTCTTTAACTTCACTGCTGTACAGTACAGCATTCCCATTAATGAGGCTGTGGGTCTGCAGCGGGTCTTTCATCTTTTCCTTAGCTTCATCCCTCCCGAGCCAACTGAGAGCTCCTGGTAGTGCCAGAGAATCGTGCTGAAGCAATGTGCTGCTGTCCCTTGAGACCCTGAAAATTGATTCTCCTTGAAAATTGATTGCACCGTGTTTGAATTGTAACTCACCCAGCCTCGAGACCTGGAATTCAGAGCAAAATATAATAAGGTCACAGCACTATGTTACTGATGCTGTGAGTTCATTTTTTCTGTTGTAAATGAATTAAGCATTTCGATAACATGGAAGGAAGTTTCAAGGGCTTTGTTTTCTATTCAATAAATAGAATACACCTTGAACTCAAATATCTTTAGTCAGGTTTCAAGCTTGGTAGGTTTTTTTAATTGTTTGTATATATTTTTTAACCCCCGAGCAGATCAAGTTATCTCAGATTTGATTTCACCATGTACTGCTTTGGCACCAGACTAAGTGTTTTGTCACTAGTTCAGAATGTCAAGTTCAGGCCTTTCATTCCATTTCACATGCACAGCAGATCTCTAATTACACCTCTAATTTACATGGACCCTACATGCATCTCTAATTTTTTTGTTTGCAATTTTAACAGGAATTAAATATTTCTTTAAATCATGCTAGAATATATTCAGATAAACTGCAACTCTTGTAAGCATTATGTTGTTTCCAGAGGCATACCAGAAAGCTACATAGCAGAAGACTATCATTGGTGTGAGAATTTGGAATCCTGTAGCCATCCATTCCAAGAGATGTATGCAAATACATTTCCTCCCAATATGCACTCACAGCTTACTTCAGTGTTTCTGTATGGATGATGTAGTATCCTATATTGCTGTTGGATGTAAACTAAACTCAGTAACCTTTATGAAGAGTTTCAGTGAGGCATTTAATTAAACACCAACTCTGGCATTTCTTCAGATTAGGAGATTCATTGAAGCAAGGTTGCATCACACATTTATGTATTAATGGATCACCAGGGACCTGGTCTTTCTAACTCTTAAATGTAAAGGATCAGTATCACAGAACATGTGAATATTTCTCACTTTTCAAGGCCATGAATATTTACTGTTTCATTGCAGAGGAGAGGATTTTGTTATTTTGTAAATTGCTTTATGAAAATAGGTTGCCCAACCAAAAAGCCAGCACCACCAAACATAGATCGTATCTGCTGTCATTTAGCTCTGTCCCAGCCTGAATAACAGTTATTGATTTTCCTGAACTGAGAGGTCAGTCCAGGGCAGGACACAACAAGATTAAATATAGGAAAAAAAAAATTAGTTTTGAGAGACTTTAGGGTGATGGACTATAGATGGTAATAGTAATTGTTCATTTTAGTTTAACATGGAATAAAAGTCTGATAAGAAGTACCACAGAAATAAAGAAAACCATGAGAAATACTTTCTCAATTATAGGAGCATTAAGACAATGGGTGCACTGTAAAAGCAGTTACAAATTGGAAAGTATCATCATTGACTAATGATGAGTTGAAAAAATAGCAGCCCAGAAGGATTGAATTTTGGTATGCAACAGTTCTGAAAGAACAATAAGCTTATGTTGCTTTGCTTTTGTAGCCTGCAGGTTATTTGTGCTTTCTGTCTTCATCCAGTTCAGCAGCAATCTGGGATGAATGTGCCTGTGAGTTTACTGCAGGATGCCTTTTTCTCTCAGAGTTCTTCTGTCACTGTTTCCTGTCTCTTTGAAAGACCCCTCACTCCCAACAGCCCTCCACCTTTCTCACTCACAGCTTGCTCACAGCTGACCTTCCTGCCTCTACCCTGGTTTTGTTTGTTATCCTTGTTATGTCCCGATAATTTGAATTATCTTTTTAAGTACTTTATTTTTTTTTTCCCAATGGGTGCGGTAAGTTAGGAAATTTTGTCAAATAATTCGTAAAGCAGCTAGAGGAATGAGGCATCAGTTATTTGCCAGAATTTTTGTCAGTGTTAAGCCAAGTACTTGGATAAATCCTTTCAGAGCTGTAAAAAGCAGAGTCCTGGGACATTTGCCAGCCAGGGCCCATCCCATCACCCACAGCAGGGGAGCAGGGCAAGCCTGGAGATTGTGACCAGATCCAGCCAAGAGTCTAGATCCTAGGTGATACCATGACAATGAGAGAAGTCTGAAGTCCAGGTAAGAAGCTAAACCACAGGCCAGGGTTAGGATCAGGTTAAATAGAGTTCCTTGGCCCATTGGCATGGGTGGAGGTCCCAGGTGAAGATGGTTGGGGCCATTAGAATTTTATGAGTGTCCCCATGGCTCTGCCAGCTTGTAGAGAATTTTGAGCTGTGAGGGCAATGGAGTACCAGCATTTACAATAGTCTTATTTCACTTTTTCACTCTCATTGAGTTACATCTGCACCAAATGGAAACGGTTCCTTTGAGCCCAGTACATTTACGCAGGCTGAAAAAATATTGCATGTGCAGTAACTCCTGAGAAACATTTCCTGGTTTTATATCCAAAATGCCAATAAGCAACTTCTCAGATTCTCTCATTTAAATCAACCAATGTTTATAAATAGCCTAACAGTTTACTTTTTTAATGATCCAGCTCATATGCAAAATGAATATGTGTTCAGTATTAGTAAAAATTTTAGTTAGTTGGTTTACACATTGTGTACATTTGTCTTTGTAATCGTGCGTACTCTAATCACCTTCACATGTGCAGGGGTATAAATATAGGATTCAGTTTCCACAGCCATCTATGTGCCAAACTTCGAAACAGCTTTTCAACAAACAGTGATTTCAGTAGAAATCCAGTACATAACTCCATAGAAAGCAAACACAGAAAAAAGGCAGCGTATATCTGAGGTAAATTTACCTCCAAATGTGAATGCATATACAGCTTGAGAGTATTTGTTCATGTGTTAAGAGCTAAATGTTTGTCTAGGATATATTTGTTTTACTTCATGAAAGCCACGAACCCATCATGGCTAATGTATCAGGCAGCTCTGTGCTTGCTGGTCATTCCCTTGAAATCAATGGCAATATTTGCCAATTTAAAGCGTTGAAGATAGGTTAAACTGTTTTATGCTCTGCTGCTAAAGGGGTGTGTGGGAAGGGGGGGAAACCAGTTGAGAGACAGCAGCAAATACTCATATTACAAAGCAAATTCCCCTTGTAGAAGTAGGTCAAAAGTGCAGCTAATATGCATTTAGACAGAATATGGAGAGTGAGTAAAAATAACATTGTAACAAAACTAATCAGATAATAATTTTCTAGTTAAGACTCCAGATGGAAGACACCCTGATGAATTCCTCAGGGGCTTAATATTTCCGATTTTTCCTGTATAAGAAATATTCACTGAAGATGGAAATTCTCTAGATCTTAGTTTATAGAGTCTGTAGTATCTTGTCTTAACATTATCATGGAGTGAAAATGTTTGTCCGTTCTGTGGAAGATGCTGTAAATATGGCCTCATTAAGTCCATTGTTCCCCCTCCTATCTGTGCAGAAATGAGGGACATTAAAATGAGAATCCCTTGCTTTCCGTGGATGCACTTATCTTTTATTACATGGGAAAAAACAGAAAGAAAAAACCCATGGCAATTAGTAAAGTAAACTGGCTGCAGATGAGGAGTAAATGTTTGAAAGCCCTAGATATTTTGGGGTGTATAGAACGATTAGAAGCAGTACATATTGTCACATTATTTTGTACGCCGTTCTCAGCAAACATTCAGCTTTTGGGCTTGTTTCCATGAGAAAGAGGAACTGCTGAGAGTCAAGTGCCTGCTCTGTGTAGCACTGCTTGTTTCTGAGCAGCGTGAGCAAGCCCAGTCCACTTCAGCAGGGCAGATTAAATGCCACAAGGCTTTGGCTTGCTTGCACTCCCATGGATGTCTTGTCTGCTGGGATGTGTCTGTTCCCATCCTCCTTGCTTTCTCTGCTCCCTCCCCTTCCACAGAAGCCCCTGGGAGCACATGCCACCTTCCACAGTCTCTGGGATGGGTATTTCTGTCAGTGTAACAATCTCAGCCCAGTAGGGCGTGTGCATGTCATGAGCCTGTCTTCAGTTAAAGGAATCTGGCATTCCCATCAGCCTCGGTACAGTCCGTGCATCCCAGTAAATCACCAGCTGGTAATCACCACTACCCACCACAGAACAGTACATTGCATAGGAAGGGGAAGACAGGGATGAAGGTTAGTTTGTTTTTGTTAAACACATGGTAGTATAATATAGTTAAAAATTTAGAAGTATTTGTTTAAATAACATCTCTCTGTGGAATAAAAAAGGCATATTTGTAACTGTCATGCAGTTAGCCTGTAGTATTCAGTGCTGGATAGCAGCACTGAAATAAATTGAATAAATTGATGTCTTACTAAAGGTTGAGGTCTTTATAGAAACAAGAATTGTAATGCCAGTTGTACTGAAATTGTAGGTGTAAAATTTGCTGTAGCCACTAATAGCTGTGGACACAACTGGACAGAGGATGTTCACCCTTCCCCCAGTAGGACAATTCCCTTATTAGGGCATTTGAACTTGGGTTCACTTCAAGGGAAATGTGAAGGGTCACTGTACAAAACCCACATTTCTCTAGGCTGTTCTCCATTCTGACCTCACTGCAGTTAGGTTAGGGGAGAGGGCAGTGGTTTCACAGATTCAAGTTTCTTGCATTGCATGTTTTGTTGAATTACTGTAAAACGTTAGCCCTGTGGGTCCTGAGAACAAAATTAAGAGGGGAAGAAAGAGCAAAAGGGAAAAAAGATTGCTGAGTGACTTGAAATGCAGCCAAGGACAGATATAATGAAACTTGGCTCAAAGCCCCATGCTGTAGCACAGTTCTCAAAGATCAGTTGCAGGGATGTCTCTAGCTGTGAAAACATACCTGATGTTTTTAGAGGCTGGCTGGCTGAAATGAAAATAAGATTCTACTTGTATGCTGTGTTGGGTTTTGGTTTGTTTTCCTTTTTTTTTGTTTTGCTGAAAAAAAAAGGAAAAATTGACGGTTCTGCTGTTGACTTTTTTAAAAAAACCTATTTCCTAAGTTGAAGTAGTTTGCATAGAGATTTTAGGGCTTTTTTTCAGCTGCATCTTTAATTAGTGTTGGATAACAGAATTGCCAGCCCTTTGAAGTGCTTACTGAGAAGGGTCACTGTTATTAGGTTTCTTTTCTGTCTCCTGCTTAAGTGAGAGAGTGAGAGGTCAGGCACATAGACACTAAAAGAGCCACTGCACAGTGGCATGACTGTCCTCGAAGTGAGATCTGTCATACCTAACTTCAGGTGTTCACGAGTGTGAATGTTTATGTGTGAGTCAGGTGTCTCAACTTCCACTGTGGTCTGTAGAAATTTAATCAATACAGGCTATGGAGAAGAGTAATTTGTGTCCTTCTGCTGTATATTCCTTAATTTCTTCAACTCAATCATTCTAGCCTCCCTAGTGTGTATTGACAAAATTTCCATTGGCAGTAATGGCTGCTTAGATGTCTGTCTCCCACGTAGCATTTATAGTCAAAGAAAATCAATCTGTACTTCGAGGGGTGTATTTATAAAACCTTTGCTTTAGGGTGACATAAATCATATTTTTAACAGGGCTGTTTCTTTCCATGAGCTGTTGCTCAAGTTTTGATGACTATTTCATTTTTAGAGAGCTACACTCTACATGCCTTTATTTCAAGGCAAGACAAGTTCCTTAATTTTATTTTTGCATGGCTAAGTATCAGTAATTCTCAACTTCATGGCAGACTTGCTTTAGCCTCTGTGTGTGTCCCAAATTAACTTAACACATCTCCATTAAGAACTGAAATTATGCAAAGTATGTACTAATTTGACCGAATAAATGCTGATGTTACATCTATATTTTATTGGCTACACATTCTCAGCAAATTATTACAGAGAGAAACTATCACACACATCCACATAAATGACTGCATGTGACAAAGAATGTGTGCAGTTGGAGTTCTAGGGGAAGAATATCCAGGCACAGAACATTCCTATGTATCTTTAATGATGGCATAATGTGAACTGTGATGTGTGTACCCAAATCACACACCAAAGAATTCTGACACCAGATTCATAAATATTGAGGGTTTGGGCATTTTTTTCTCAGTTTCCAGAGGAAAGGTCAATACAAGCTGTGAATAATTTTCTTAACTATACAGAAGCAGAAAACTAAATGTCACTCCCCTATTAACTCCACTCCCAATCTTTAAATTTTGATGGAGTTACCCAGACCTAGGGACAAAGTTTGAATTTTAGGCTCCAGCATATGCAATAAATCTACTTTTGTATGTTACTTACACCACCACCATTACTTTTTTGCCCTCCACAGAGTTCCAAATGTTCAAATCCCTTGATAATGAAGAATTGGAGCTTGCAGATATTGGGATTTTCTGAAAACAAACAAAAAAATTGTTGTGGTTATTTTTGTTGAAAATGACAACTGTTCATACTGTCATTTTTCGTTTTGTAGAAAATGAGTAACTGGAGTATTAAGGTCAATTTTCGCTGTAGAAGAGTGACAAGAGATGAAAACTTGTTAGAAGGGCAAAAAGACATTGAAATTTGGATGAATGGTGTAAAAACAGAGGAAATACTGTAACAGATTAATTTGTTCATTCAGGACAGTCAGTATTTGAACAAGAGCTACCCAGATGCAACCATAAAATATTAGAGAATTTCTTTAATGTTGTCTGTTTCCTGACTATGCTGTGTCTTTATCTAAGTAACAGCTTGGTCTCTTAGAGAGCCCCAGCCACAATTGCTGATGGCCCAAATCCTTTTGACCTGTGTAGAGGTTCCTTAAAAAGCAGCATATGCTATGGCTAGAATTATTGTATGGCACACTCAAAAAATCAGGAATTTAAGGTTTCTACAAAATTTGAAAAAACTCAGCTGAAGCTGGGACTTTCCTACGTGTCTGAGCGTCATGTTACAATAATGATAACTCAATAGTGCTTCCCTCAAAAACCTACTAAGCCTCTGAATCAGTTTTCAGCCTACTGGGAAATCCTTCAAAAATCATAGAAGCTAAAAACACCCTTTAAAAGATAAAGTAATAACATTATTTAAAAAGTACAGTTCTTTATGCCTAGAATCAAGGGTTTAGCTTTTATTTTCCCCTAGAAGCAGAGATGCTGTGAAAAGCAAAAAGCAAGTGTAGCTATCTGAAGACGAGAGAGATGGATCCTAATCAATTCTTAGCTGGAGACTGATAAAAGACTGCCTGCATGAACGTTTGCCTTCCGTTTGGTTGACTGCCCCAGAGGGATAGCCACAACTGCTTTTAATAAAGTAGTTTTTAATCTTGGTTACGTGATCGCGGTACCATCGCATGGCTGCATTGCATGGATTGTATAAAGTCACTGAATAAAGCAAACCAATGCTCCACCCACAAAACTGCAACCTGAAAAAACCCCACTCAAATGTTTAGACGCTCTTCGTAGTGTGATAACTGTTAGTGCAGTGCTTAATGCGTAGGGAGAGGCCCTTTATATAAAGTATTTCCCTGCACAAACATCTATCTGAATTATGCAAATGAGGGAGGTTTTGGGGGAGTTCTTGTCTTGATAACAAATAGATTATTTGCCTCCTTGCTTCTCTTCTCACAGGTACTGCAATGAGCATTTGCTGTGCCCCCCTCATGTGTTTTGGACAGGCTGGGGGCCTTGGGAGCGCTGCACTGCTCAGTGTGGTGGAGGGATCCAGGCACGGCGCAGGACATGTGAAAATGGTCCTGACTGTCCTGGCTGCAGTGTGGTAAGTAATTTTCAGCTTTCTCTTCATCAAATATATGTGGCCATATGCCAAGGACATCTCTATGTCATAGAATCATAAAATCATTTAAGTTTGAAAGGATCTCTAAAGTTATCAAGCCCGATCATTTAACCTGGCTCTGCCAACTCTTCCATTGCACCATATTCCCAGGATCCTCATCTACATGTGTTTTAAATAGGGATAGTGACTCCATACCTTCTCTGGGCAGTCTTTTCCAGTGCTTGACAGCCCTTTCAGTAAGACATTTTTCCTAATATCCAATCTAAACTTCCTCTGGCAAAATTTGAAGCCATTTCCCCCTGTTCTATCACTAATGCTGTATGCCCATAAAGCATCTGTGTGTTTCTATAAGCTGTACCCCTAACATGAGTAGTCACCACACTGTTTTTGTCTCTGTGTTGCTTGTGTGTGCTGAAATCCACACAATTTATCAATCAGAAATATATATAATTCAGCTTTTTCACAGTATCATCTAGGATTTAAGCTTCCTGAGGCAAGGTTGGTGCCGATGTAGATGTGTCCTTGTAGGTTTATGGTGGTTTTTATTTTTATCACCAGAGTACATAGGAACCCTAGCTATGAGCCCAGGTCTCCAGTGTACTAGGTTCTGTACAGCAGAGAAAAAACTAAGTTTCACATCTAAATACATAAAGAGCCAATCAGTGAATGCATGGAAGCACCAGGAAAGTGCTGAGGTGAGATTGTACAGCAGTAGTCATCTTGGCACAGCAGCTCTCAGGCTTTGAAGCTACAGTAGGATGATTTGAATGAGTAGAAGTGCTTTATGGATACCCAATTTATTAAGAGAAACATATGGGAAAACATGTAGGGGGTTTTTCTTATATCTGAACAAATATAAGTGGTAGGTGAAGAGGTAGAAGAAAATTTTTTTTCTTTTAACAATTAAACCAATTTTTACATGTCTTAATTTCAGAGAGACTTAAATCTGAGGTTCGTCATTATCTGTGGTCTATTTATTAGATTGGCAGTAATTCAATACAAAAGAAAGGATAATTTATTACCTTTTTCTAATTTGAAGATTTTGTGCATTTTCCCAGGATTTTTCTCTTTCTAAAATTTATTCTGGTGATGGAATTGCATTTTCAGTAAATTAAAAACATCCAACAGGCTTGTTCTTTTATTTCAGTTGAACTTTAAGAATTAATCTAATAACTTAGAATTCTCTCAAGTTTTCCAAAATATTTGTCTCTCTCTGATGGTACACAAAAAAAAAGCATAAATCATATGGTCTAGATCTATTGTTAAACCTTCCTGACTGGCACTGAAAACAGCACAATATGAAGGTTTTCTTTCTCATTTGTTCCTATTTATCCTATAATAATGTTCTTGAAATATAACAGTATTTTATTTTGCAGAGAATCTTCCCATGGTCTTAAATCAAAAATATATGGTTCTAATTTTCTTGCAAAGCTCCGTGAGGAAAGTAGGAAAACCTTAAGTGTAAAAATTTCTTATTATAACTGACTAGAGATTAATGGTATTGGGGGTTGTAATTTATGAACAGTCTTAGCACATACTCTGCTGCATCACAGAATAGTTACCAGTTCAGCTATGGAAATGTTCTGGAGATTTTTTATTAATTAGAAAATTATCGTGTTGATTGTTTCAGGCTTTGGAGTACATAGTTGTCTTGCTAAAACTTAGGCACCAATAGAAACCCAAGCAGCATAGAAATTGTCTATAAACCCTGGTGTTCTTGCAAGACAAAGGACTGTGGTACAAAGTCTGTGTTCAGTTGGAGCTTCACTGAATTTGTACCTTTGAGTTACCTGTCTTGACTCAGAGGATTTGCAGCCGTAGCAGGGCCTTGTCACTAAGTATAGCTGGAGAAAAAAGTACTTTATTTCTTCTCAGAGTTTGTTTCATTAGTGTAAGAAAGTGTAATCAGAAATATTTTTATGCCTTCTTGTAATTGTTGAATGGGTTAAATATTTGTATTAATAAAGTCTTACGAATGGAGAGCACAAATATGAAATTTATTTGTCGGATGTTCTTCTACTTCAGACAAATTTTTGGTTTTATTGTAGTAGGTATGTATCTTTCCAAACAATGGACTTAGTTTACTTCAAAACCTTTTATTCTGTCTCTGAGTACTTGAGAAACTAAAAAATCTCGGGACCTGCTGCAGTGAAAGTGGTAGTAATCTATACTATCTCCTGTTTGTTTTTTCTGGAGTAAAAGATGTTATGAGCCATACATATACCATGTGAATTAAAGCATAGTTGGAAGTAGACTCAGGGACTTAAAATGCTTGGTTCTCTCAACCATTAAATGATAGCTTTAAACTATAAAGAGACTCTCCAGGTTTCTGGTTTACATTCTTCAGTGAGGATGAATTCTGTGAAACTTTCACAACATTTGAGCAGCATGAATTGCAGCTGAATAGTTCAGTGCCTGTGGCCTGTCAAGAGGAGAAGGAAAAAAAGGTAGAGGACTGGAGAACATATTATTTAAGAAGATAATAACTGTGCTAGGCTCCATTTCACCTTGAAATGAAAAGAAATTTTTGATGCATCAGAGGTGTAGGATGGACTAAATGCTGTCTTGGGACCCCTTTCAACTGTGCCAATTCTTTGTTTTTAGAACCGTTTTTCAATAGCGAATCATGGGAAAAAAAACAAAAGCAGCAACTGTTTTTATAAGACTTAAGAGAGGAAGTCTTACAGTGTGCTTCCCAGCAGATTTAATTTCCTAGGAGAACCTGCCTCTTCTGTTTTCCAATATGCAACCTGGCTGTGAGACTGCAGCATCACCAATCCTAATCTATTTTTCTGTCCTTATTTTGCAGCTTTTACCGTATTAATGGCTATTGTCTGTGTCCACCTAGTGATTTATACCACATAATTTTTAATGAACAGTGTTTCTTCCTTTTAGTTAGATTGTATTGCTCCTAGGCTGCAGTATCACAGCAGACAGCTACTGCCTGTGCTTGTCTTTTTGCATGTTTCTCATTAGTTAGTTCCTTGACTTTATCTATCTTGTAGCAGATATCAGCCAAGCCACTTCAATATTTTTTATCAGGACTCAGTTGAGTTCCCTACCATTATTTCCAACTTATTTTATAAAATAATAATGATAAATCTTTTGATGCATATAAATATTCCACAGAGAGAAAACCGTGGTGATATCTTAAAGATGCGTCTCTTGGTTAAGTGCACTCAATACTGCACTGAAAATGGATGGCCAGAGACTTAGGAGTGAAGGCATTTTCACTGAATATAGAAAACCATAAATCAATATGATACAGGAGAATTAGACCATGGAGACTCATAAAGGTCAAAAAGATGAAGTTAGAAACCAGAATGTGGAATCATAAGGACCTGTTAGAGTCTTTAAGTTAATCAAAGACACTAAAAAGTGCTTAAAATTGTCTAATAAGAGATAGAACCATCACAACCAAATTTAAGAGCAGCTAAAATCTGGTAATACAAAGCTTAAGTGAATCACAAAACAAGTATTAATCTCATGTATGCAGGTGATACAGGCACCAGAGAAGGAACTGTAGAATTCTCTGGACTGTGCTAATGTGACTCAGAGGACAAACATCTTCAGATTTTACAGCATACTCAGATAAGCTGTATGTTTCCTTCAGAAAATGCCTCTTTTCCCCTGAGAAGCATAATCTCACTTGAATTTGCCTCAGGCCAGTAATAAAAGAATAACTTTTAAAAAGAATTATTAATAGAATGAGGAATTTCGTTTGAGGCTCAAGTTGGGTGACATGCTTTATGTGTATTTTTGTCTGTGTTCTCATTTCAGTCATGCTAACATATACATTAATCTTAGTTTTTGTACTGGGAGACTGGTAAAGGGCATATACTTTCCACATACCAGAACAAAGCATGCTGGATTTTGCTGTGGAATTAAAAAAAAATAAAAGGAGGAATTTTATTTGTTTCTTAGAAAATAGTAGCTAGTTTTGTATTAATCTTTTTTTTAATTATTGGTATTATTGTTTCAATGTTTTGGAATTGTTCTGAACACAAAACTTTTTTAAGAAAATATATCTACATTCTAGAGTTTTTTAATGACACAGGATATAAAAGAAAAAAACAAACGTCAGAATTTTTTTCTTATTTCATCAATTTTTTTAAGGGAATTGGAAGATGGAAGGTTTTCAGAAGTACTTTGTCCATCAGAAGAAACAGTCTGCCTTTTTTTACTTACCATCTCACAAAATAAATTTGAAATGTCTAGTCCAAAAAAGTGACCAGAAAATAAGATTGTTATTATGCTTTTATTTATAGTTCTTTTTTAATTTTCCATTTGACTGAAGAAAAATAATGTATTTCAAAACCAGAAAACAGTCTCACAAACATGATGTATAAGAAATTGTCCTATTTATATGACGTTTGCCTACTTTATGCTTGTTTCCTTTTTCCATCCTTTTTTCTTCTGTAATGCAAACTCCATTGGGTATTAACTGTTTTTTTATGTTTTAAAAGTTGAACAAAGTAGATCCTCTCTTCTTTTCATGCTGCACATGCTACTGCAATTGTGAGCAATAACAAGTTACTTAAAGACGGTAAAACCAAAAAAAAATCAAAATCATAAGAAATAGTTTCAGAAAATTCTAAAACATATTGATCAATGGTATATTTCTGCTTTCCTTTGTCAGTAAAGTGAGTTACAAGCTTGGCATTCATGGTTAAGGTAAATGTGAAATATAAAGTGGTTGGACTGGTGTGCATATATATCCAAATGTGAGCTGTTTAAGGTGGTATTCGGGCACACATCCAGCAATCATTTTGCTGTTTCATTAATTTTGAAAAAGAGACTAAACTGTAACGTGTTTGCTTTCTTGCTTAAAACAGAATAGTGTGAAGCATCTCTTTTTTGAGCAATGTAATTCTGAAAGCAATTTAAAGCTGTGAAATATGTTTTTAGCTGCTGGGAAACTGTCTTTACTTCAAACTATTCAGTTCAACCTGTGACAATTGACACTGACTGCAGTCCTGTTCTGAGATTCCTGTAGCAAGTTCTTTCAGGGACTTCCAGGTCATGTAAAATAACTTCTTTCGTGGACCAATGCCATCTGATTTTTAATCTCCTTCAAATCTAATTATGAGGGTTTGCCAAAGTGAGTGTTCTCACATTCAAGAACTTTGTATTGGGCATATGTGTATCTGTCATACAGCTCACAAATGTTTGATTCCAAGAAGTCCAGATCTTATTTAAAAAAAACACAGGAAACAAATTTCAGTGTAACTGTGCATAAACTTTCTCAAGGCTTTTGGTGTAGGCAGCAGCCAGTGTGTGCCCCAAGTGCCTTTATCCAGTTAGGGAGTTGCACTGATCAGAGTTAAGAGACCCATTTTGCTGCAGCCAGAATTTACCCCACTGTTTCCTAAAACACCAGGCACACTGGAGTGTGTCCTGTCTATTTGTTGTGGTTTTCAGCAGTTCCTGTGCTGTAGATGTAGTGTTCATTATTGGTACTTAGACGTAATGCTGTACCACCTGCTCTCTGAGGGCCTGTGTTTGAGCTATGGTCACTGCTGTCCCTGACAACCACAGGAAGCTGAAATACCTGAAACTCCCTTCACTCTGTGCCCAGCAGGCACAGTGCTGGGCTCAAGGACTCAGCGTTAGGAGATGTGAACTTCTAATTTCCTTTGACTGGGCAAGTTTTGAATGTGAATGAAAAAGGAGAGACATAGGAAGAAAGAAGCTTGGGTGCCAAAGTTTTGTGCTGCACTAATTTTAAACTGAATTAATGAGCGAAATCGAAACTGGAGGATATTTCCTAAGGACTTGGGCTTCACGAAGCCTGAGTATTTTTCATTGCTGTGGACCTAGAACATTCAGTTACCTCTGGAAAGTAATCCATAACTCTCATTGAAGACTAAAAATCAGAACAAAAAAGTAGATGGCAGAGTTTTAGCTTAGTTTTATCAAGTAATAGGGCTTCCAGGATCATATTGTGGTCTGTCAGGTGTTCTTACTCTTCTGCTCATAAGTAAAGCACCCACTCCCCCATTAAAACTGTGTTTGATTGGAGGGTGGTCTTAGATGACAACATGGAATTGCAACAAGTTGCGTGAAAAACAGTGGCCCAGTAGAGTTAAAAAACTAAATTAGTTTCTACATTGAGAGACAGAATTTCAGCTGAGTCCATTGTTTGGTCCAAGTGGTGTCAAGTGCTGGTCACCTGAGTGTACATATCAGCACACGTTTGTTTGGGACTAGACAGTGCATCTCTTTTAATTTTTAGCAGTTGGACTGCTAACTACTATGGTCAGGAGATATGGGAAGGGGCAGAGAGGAAAAACTTAAAAGACTTGAAATATAAACTTAGAGGAAATCAGGCTTCATTAGTTCCAGTGCTTGTGGATCTGTTTTTTTTTTTTTTATGTATGGGTTGTGTGGCTTTATTTGATACATAAGTAGTATTTACGTGAAATCAGAACTGACATAAACAGGGAGA
>VWZT01001743.1:539430-552176 GCA_013397055.1 Pachycephala philippinensis
TAGAACTGTATTTAATATAGACTATTTTTTCTTATTTTTTATGTTTAAAAAAAAAATATATAGTAAGCCTCTAGTCCAGATTTAACAAAAATAAAAAATTGATACAGGTAGTGATGGACTGCTTCACCTGATCTCTGATTTTCAAAGTCTCTTCCATTACAAAGATATGTCTTTGCTGAGTATGCAGAAAGCTTAATTTTAATGTAGTCAGTTCAGTAGCAACCTTCATTGTACAGTTGCAATCAAAATGGGAAAAATGTGTGTATGAAGCATAACATTGAAAATTACTTCAGAAACTTGATAGAGCAGTTACATAAAATTGTTCTGTTGCCGAGCTTACTGTTTTTAAAGGATATGGCTTGTGCTGGAATTGAGCTGAGCTTGGGAAAGTATTCCAAAGAAAGGCAAAAGATTGGGATTCTCATAAGTCAGAGTATGCAGGGTTCTAGTGTATGAAGGACTAATATATAAATTAATGACAGGTTTAGAGAGGGAACACTGGGATTTCTGTGTACTCTGTACTGTAATATACTGAGTTTTAAGGAAATATGAAGCCGGTGAAGGGAATTAATTTCTATCCAGGGCATTGTTAAATGATGTAACTTGCTGCAAGAAATTGTTGAGGCTTAAATCTTAAGAACCAATAAAACTCCACACAACTAAAATTGTACAGGATATAAGGATGAAGTAGAATTATAATAGACAAAAAAAATTAGATTTTTTGTTAGCATAGTAAATCAAATTTTAAAGTTTTAAATCTTTTTCCTGAATATTAACGATCAGATTTAGAGCTGTGCTTTTGGAATTCTTCTTATTTCTGTGCTGCTATTTGACAATAACCAGGGAAGGCATGTCTGATCTAGAATGGCATTTCCAATGTTCTTCTTTGTAAGTGAGTATTGAATCAGTTTGCAACAAATTGTCCCTCTGATTTATTTTGTTCCTTTTAGGTTTAGTCACCTGTACTTAAAAGGGTATGGTGCAAACACAATAATTGTGTTTACACATTTTATACCAAAAAGTCTGCTCACATGTAGACCTTAACACAAAGCAGAGTTTTGTTTCAGTATTCTTCAATTTGACCTCAGTAAATTGAGGGATGGATGAAGCCTGAATAAGTAATATGCACTGTTGCCATTTATAGCCTCACTAATGCAGCAACTCTTGATGAGTGTGAGACTGATTTGTTAGCTGAGCTGACTGACAGCAGTCCTTAGCCATCTGAGTGCAATTAAATGGAACTCCATCCAAATTAATTATATTTATGTGCCAGCTTTTATTTTTACTTAGTCTCAGGGCATCATAGTAATTTTTAATTTATTAGGCCGTGGTAGGATTTTGATTTTCATTGAAAATAGTGTCAGGCAGCCCTGTTCTTACATAAGTTATATGAGGTTGGGAAATAATTAAAAAAAAGTCTGAGTATTTATTGATGGAGTTATCAAAACTTCCTTTTTTTTTTTCTCCTTGGTTCATTCCCTTCTCCCTTTCACATTAAGTTGTTGACTTAGAATACTTCTGCACTAATACTACAGCCACCAAGTAAAAGACATTAAGTTATTCAAAGCCTCTGACATTCATCTTGAACAAATATATTCACAAGCCTTAAAAAAAGCAAATATACATTTTCATTGTGTTTATTTATAACTTATTTTTTATCTTCAAGATTATGTGACTCAGCCTATTGCAGCATTCTGAAATAATAATATTGAGATCTGAATACTCCAGTAGATGGGATTGTATTCTTCATGTCTGAGAATATAAACTCATGCAAACACTTAGCTGATTTACCAGAATACACAGTGATTTGTCCTTGCAGCTTCAAAGGCAGGATGAAGTGTCACTGTCACCCTATCAAGACCCCTTACATTACTTGAAAGCAGCATCATGCTGCATATTTCTTTTGCCTAGAGAAATGCAGCTGAAAATAAAAGTATTAATCCTGTGTCTTCCAGAGCAGAGTTCTTCTAATTCAACAATACTTGTTACTTCATTTGAACCATCAGAAAGCTGAAGGCATAAGAACGGGCTTTTGGTTTATGTTATGAATATCTCTAACTTTGTTACTTATAACAATTTCTAGCATGAAAGATCAGTGAAACAAGTTAATACTTTGTAAAGATACAGATGTTCATTTATCTTTCGTTTGAAATTTGTGACACCCCTACACAGACTGGGACTGGTCCAGAAATAGGTCAGCCCCAAAATGCAGTTTTTGCTTTGCCTTGTCAGAGAGGCTCTAGATGGAGACAAGCAGCTGTAGACTATACCTGTATTTTTTCAACTATCTGCTTCAGAGGAAGGACAGATTCACTTTGACCTCTTTGTACTTTAAATCAGTCTCCAGAAGGAAGAGTGGGCAAAACCCCCATCCACGACAGTAGAGTTGACCTATGGTACTAGAGATACTTTGCCAGTTACACCGGCTGGATTGCCAGGTGCCAGGTCGGATACTAGACTGTTACGTGGCCAATATCTGTGCAGTGCTCGGCACGAGACTCTTCTGTGTTATTGCTCCATTGTTCAGAAGCAGCCCCATCTTTAGTTCATGAAGATTATTTATAAAGGTAGTGGGAGATTCCAGGATTCTTTATAAAAGGCCATTTACATGTTGGTGCTTGTGAGGACACTGTACGTGGCTTTGTCAATATGCTGTTCTGGTAATGTCATACTACTGTGGATATACCACTTATTAATAAAAATTTCATTCTTCACAGCTGAGTTTAATCTGCCCCCATCCCCTCAGTATAAACTCTATGAAAAACATGAGAGTTAGTCAATAGACCCACATCTCTTGGCATTGCCTGACTTAGCTAAGTCTTTTCACAGCCTTGGATGATATCAGCAGCAGAAGTCCAGAGAGTATATCTGGCTGGTACTCTACCTAGAAGACCTATAATTCTGCTTTAAGCTGAAATGAAATATGCTCACTATATTTAAAGCATAAGAAGAGATTCATTTAGAAGTTTCCAAAATTTTCAAGTATCTGTTCACAAACTTGGAAGTATACTGTATTCTTTCACATAGGAGCACACAAACCTCTTTGCAAAGGCACTAAGCTCCCTATTAAAAGTAGTTAATTTATGTATCCTATCTCTTACTGAAAAGCTGATCCAGAATTCCAATGCACATATTGAAGCATTTTAGTGAGATAGCTTGGCAGAATGAATATTTTGTTAAAGAGTTTTAAAGTACTTAGAAAAAGAAGTAATAGCAGTGCGTATTATCTTCTTCTGAAATGTAGGGCTAAAAGGAATATTAGACATATAGTGAAATCTATCATCAGCAATTTGGTATGCAGTATAAAAATTATCCATTACACAGAATGCAGGAAAAAAAGCAACTGGTGGATTATAGGAATTAATCCAACAAAAATCTTTCTGGGACTCATAGGAATGTAATTTTGAAAAAAAAAAAAAAAAAAGAAAAAAATGCAGTGTTGTTTGGTATCTCCAGCTAGGGAAATGTTTTCTCTTCTTTCCTTTGTTTTCAGAATGACTGCTTTTTTATCTGCTGGTTAGTTTTCTAAGTAAAACTGAAGAAGTATAATAATATGAGATGACCTATCTGCAAAGTGAAATCTGGCTTTCCATTATAGTCCCAAGAAAACTAACTAATGTTGCCTTAAATTTCGTAGGAAGAATAGTATACATGAACAGAATTTCCTGTGTTGTGAGAGGCAGGTAGGGTGAAATGTGGAGAAAAAAGGAAAATCTAAATAACATGAGTGCAAGATTTTACAAAAGTGTTCCTCCTTTCTAAAGCTACAGAAGTGCTTTACCTAATATAGTCAGACAAATAAAGATGAAAATGAACTATTCATCTTTTGCCTTTTGTGAGGTAGGTATCTTTGATTATTTGGGGGAAATTTATTGATGAATTTAGTTCTAAGAACTGCATTCTGCCTGTAGTCCCAGCCTGATAAAGAGTATGTGCTTTTTTAACTTTATAGTCACCTTTTCCTTTTTTCCCTCTGCAGCACACCTTCCAGAGTGCTATTTTGAAAGTAGGTGCCATCTTAGGTACAGTACTTTCCCTGCTGTTGAATCAGTTTAGCCATACGGGTTTACAGCACAGATCATGCTGAACGCCATTCATTGTGAAAAACTGACCATTTATTCCTCTCTTCCATCTACCATCTCTTAAGCAGTTAATTATCTGTGAAAGCATAATAGATTTCCATTTAGCTTGTGGCTGCAAGTGTCTTAAGAGGGAATAATTCCTTTGAGATACATTGTGAAATGTCTTTTTGAATTCAAAGTAAACTGCGTCAGCTTACCACCTGTATCCATATGTTTGTTGACTCCTTCAGAGATTGATAGGTTTGTAGCTTCCTTTTAAAGAAAAGCAGAGCATATAATTTTGTTCTCCAGCAGATCATATTTGTTCATGTTCCACTAATTTCATGCTTTATTATGGTTTCCCTGATTTGCCCAATTCAGATGTCATGCTCATTTTTTTTAGTTCCCCTGAACTTCCTGAAGTATCTTTTAAAAGTGATGTCACATTTAGCATCTTCCAGGCTTCAGCTAGGAGGGTAAATTTAAGCATGAAGCTGTGTGTCACTAGTATTAGTTTTCTAATTTTATTTCTGCTTCTGAAGTTACATTCTTTGGTGACTTTTTTTTGCTCATTTTATCTATTTGTGCCATCTTGTCTTCAACTAACACAGCCTGCTGTGGTCTTGCCATTTCTAAATACCCCTTGTATGCCTTCACAGTACGCTGGGCCTGTAGACTCTGTAGCAATCTTTCTGTCCCTGATGTCCTTGAAGTAGGACTGTGTCTCAGCCTTTAGACCTTACAAAGTACCTCCTGAATTCTTTTCTGGCCTTTCTTACTGTGTTTTTACATTCAATATGCTAGATTCATTATTATTTCCATCCATGTTTTGTTTGTACCCAGCTTCAGCTTTTTGCAGGGTGGTGTTGTCTCCCTGCTGTTTAGTTCTGATCATTTCTTTTTGCCCTTCCTCAGGTTTCTTGATTGGCAGCAAGCATTTGCTCTCTGCCTCTGATACACTGCCCTTGGAGAGCTTCCCTCCTGTAGAGCTCTGCTGGGTCATGTCCCTCTGCAGGTCCCTCATTAATGGTTGTACTGAACCCAGCTATCTTTGTTCATTTGTACTGGAGAGGAGGGGTCAGGGACTAGCCCCCTAATACTTTTCTCTTGAGTAGAGTCACCTCTCAAGGGAGCAGAATTCAGCAAAGAAAATTCTTTTTATGCTTTTGTGGAAAAAAAGTCAGCCAAAATATAGGTGGTTTTGCCATTTCATTCATATTTCTTCACCTTGGGCAGATAAACCAGTAACCTAGTTTGCTTAGTCAAGGGTAAAAGCTGAGTTTCTGCAGGGGACTTTTCACAACTGCTGAACAGTTATATTACATTTAAAATTCCCAAAATACCGCTTCCTCCACACTTGCACCCTGATAGCTGCACATTTCCACCCTAAGGGAGGTCAAACAGGAGGACTCAGAATCCATGATCTTTGAAAGTTATGGAGAAAATACAACATTTGGTTTCTGTAGCTCTTCAAAATCATACTATACTTTTTATGGAGTCACGATTTGACACACAAAGTGGTTTTAGTGCTTGACTGTCACTGCTAAAACAGGGCCTTACCAAGAAGGCATTGAAGTCGATTTAGTCTTCCTCTGATTTCAGGAATAACTGAGTCAGCCTCAGACTTTTTGTCACTCTGACTGCTTTTTAAAACAGATAAGTACTTTCTCATAAATGGATTCCCAACAATTAAAGAACTGTTTACCATTGCCATCAGTGATATTTATTAGGAATTGGATGCAAGGGGCTTTTGTTTGTTGGCAGGATAATTGTAATTTTAGGCATCTTTTTCTCTCTACACAGTTCAATGAGTATAATTTCTATTTTTTTTTTTCGAATCTAGCTTATTTTTTAAAATTGTCACTTATCAAACCCAGTAAAAAAAATAAGTCCTTTGAAGCTTCAAATTTGGCATGTTCTCTTGGGGAATTGACTTTAAAGGCTGTGGGAGTATGAGCAGTCCCCAGTGAATTAACTTTCCAGCTCTGTAAATGTGCAGAACCAAGTACTTGCTCATTGGAATAAGGAACGTGATTAAGAAAGCAAAAAGCTTTAAACCCCGCAGCTGGAGCACAGATGCCAGCAAACATAACTTTGATGCTTCACAGATGATTTTGAACACAAAGCTGTTCCAATTGATTCCTTCCCCGCATTTTCCTTGGAAAAACATTAAGTGCTCTGTGGTTTGTTTGTTGGTGTTCTTAAGTGGTGAAGGGATTATATAAGTTCATAAAGAAAGCATTTTTCATAAATGGATGCGTGCTTGTTCAATTCCATTAATTAAAGTTAACAAACCATATGTCCGTAGATTTTTAAGTGTACAGTACAAGCAGTACAGTTTCCAGTGCTTTTCTGGATGTGAGATTTTAAAGGTAAATGAGGAAGTGATACCGTTATTTTGTGATAGGAAACTTGAAGGTTTAATGCTAGAGAGTTTGTACCATCTCAGAAGACCTTTTTTTAATTTTAAAAAGCACATAAGCACTTAAACGCCACCTCTAACACTTGCCAATTAAAATCTTGCAGTGGAGTCTAACTTTCAGTTAGTGCTGAAGTTACAGAAGGTGTGTATCCATATATGCAGGCATATCTGTGGCATGTACTGGACTGTAAATAGGTAGATTTAAGAGGGTGTAGGCTCTGACGTCCGTGGTAGCTGAGCGTGCTGTAAGGTTTTAGTAAGAATCAATAGCACAGGCATATTGGGAGTGTAAAACAGACACCAGACACCTGTGTTCTGGGGAGCAACTTCATCCAGGTTTGTCTGGGTGACTGCCTGAGGTAAAGGATACTGAAGGTAAGGGAAACTAATTAAAAATGTCTAAAAGGGTTTTTGAACTCTGACTTGACTGAATCACTATCGGTCCTGCTGGGATGAGGCTCTTTGGAGAACTCACGCTTATCTAGGTTTCCTGAAAACCATTTTGTTGTGGAATGGTTATTTAGGTACTGAATGACTTTAACTGTTTCAGTCAATGGTTTAGTTCAAGTATTGCTCTCATTTCTCATACTTTGAATGATACCAATCATTGCATGACCCTGGGTTCATTTCATTCATCAAAAGCAGCAAAGCATGAATGGCTTCTCTGAATTAATACCAAAAAAAATTTGTATCTCAGTCACTGTAAGTCCTGCAGTCCCAACTATAATTGAAAACATTGCAGAACAGGACTTCTAAATCATATTGGCAGTATTCCAGGTTACACAGACAGATTAGACAAAAAACCCCCAAAACATTAGAAAACATAAAGGTTTATCTTAAATATCTTGTTTAATAACAATGCTGTTATTTTCAGATCAGGAACCAAAGAGCAATAACTGTAATGCCTGTTGCATGGAAGAGCATCTTCCTAACTTTCCAAGTTATGATGTCTCCATTTTCTTACACTGTGCCTAGGACAGATAGTGCCCATTTAAGGATTTAAAGTATTGTAATGCAAAAATATTGCAAATTTTGAGGAAAGAGTTCTCAACACATTTTTTTTAATTCAGCTCATCTTTTAAATGGCTTCAAAATTGCAAATAAGTCTGGAGAATATGTACTGGTGAGGGAGAAACAAATGAAACAGATGATAGTGTATGATGAATTCAGTTTTACCTATGCTAAGACATCCTACAGATTCACAGTTCAACACTTGCTTATGTCCCAGTAAAGTCCTGAACTAAGGAAACCAGAGCTGAATTGTTCCAGGACCTTTATTACTGTTCCCCTCTTTCCACTACCTAAAAATCTTAAATTCTTGGGCAGTTTTTTTGGTTGTTAAAAATTATTACATGCTAGATCTTCACAGCGTAGCAAATGAAGCAAATAATCTGACTCTTTTCAGAAAAGACAAAAAAAAAAAGAAAAAAAGGGGAAACCGTTTTTCACTCACCACTGCCTAAGCCTTTGATGGGATTTGAAATGTTGGAGAAGAACTTCCCCTCCCACCTCTGCTAATCTAAGGACTAATGACTGGCTGCCTGCAGGTGAGAGAGTAGCTCTACCTGATTGAGGCCTCATGCTCAGAATTTAATTTATGATTTACAATATTCCCCATTACTTGATGCTGATGAGGATTCCTTTAAGTCACTTTTTTCCATTCCAGCATTGAAATAGCATGCTATGAATGAGAAGTCTGAGTTTGATTCTTTTCTGGAAAGGGTATGAAAATGGAAGTTTGAAGCTCTGTGGAAAAAATAAAATCAACAAATAAAGCAAAAGTTCAAAAATTTGAATGTCAGTCTCTGCCTTACAACAATTGCTAGACTGCTGTGACAGTATCCACATACTCAGAAGCAAATTTTAAACCCTTTCAGTAGTTCTCCTTATTTTCCTGAGTCTCCATTCTAAAGAGATATCCATTTTACAGTCCTATTCACACCCTCTCTATCAGATGAGTATAATTACTGTATGATTACAATCAGGCCAGGACACTCATAGATCTTTACTGATATCACATGATAACAAAGAAAGTTTAGATATAGAGCATCTGGATTTTTGTTTCACATTTTCTCATCTCATAGTCCTGAATTCAAAGATACAGGTGGTAAATAAGTTTCATATACTTTTGTTGATATTGGTAAAGTCTTCATCACAATTACGTCTAAGAAACATGATTTATTTACTTGTCTAGATTTAAAGAAATTATGAAGTTGCAAACTCAAGCATTCCAATACAGGATCTAATAACAATAACAGAATTAAAGTTGCCCATGAAATTGAAAATATTCTTACAGTGAGGTATTTTATGAGAAATTTGTTGCAGCTAGGTTAGAGAACAGATTGTTTAGGCTCCCACCTATTTACTAATATTTGTAATCCTGTTACAGGCAAAAAAGAATACACCATTTATGAGCAGCCAAGAATTTAATCTTAGTCTGATTACAGTCTTAATGTTTCTAACATCCATAACAGCCTTATCAAATAGTTGAAATTACATGCTGGTAACACAAATACACAAACTTTTTAGTCTCCGCCTTTCTCAGGTGTTAGGCTTGCCCTCCACTGCCCCTCGATGTGGGGCTTGATGGTTTCAGTCTGGGGGTGGGTTTACAGCAACTGTCAGACAGAAGGATGCTTTACCCAGAAGCACGACATTGATGTTGATGATTTCTTTTTTCTCAGTTTGGGATGTGGTTGGGATCCTTTTTATGTTTGTTAAGAGGCTTTACAGCTTGCTTATTATTTGTTGATCTGCAGCTGAATTTCCTGTGTAGCGTGTGTTTTACATATGTTGGGTGCTTGTTCTTTGTTGTCTCTGCTGCCCCTAAGGCTCGGCAAGAATGGCTTGATTTGACTTAACCTTGTTCCTGAGGTTGCATTCATCTGATGACCAGTAATTGGCCATCAGAGGTGTTTGTAGCCCTTGGGCTTCAGGTATTGCTCTCTGCCAGCTCTTTCAAAGCTTCCTCTGTGCTGTGTTTTGTTAAGGGGGTCTAATAGATCATTCTACCCTCAGTAGCTACCTGTTACAAATGCCCATTAGTTACAAAATATATATTGGTTTAGACACTACATCACACAGTTATAACAGAGCTGGTGAAAAGTTAAAACAAAACAGGTAATAGAGATCTGGTAATTAGATAATCGCTATTGCTTGCAAAAACAAATCTTCAGGCAAATCAATACAAGCACAGGCAAAGCCCAGCCTAGGGTAGATGGGGCCTGTAGCCTATCTTAGCCTAATGGAAAACCTGTGGCCAGGTGCAAACAGCACTTACTCCCTATTTACTGAGCTACAAAGCCAGGAAGCATATTAGTGGTTTAGTTATGCTTAGATTTCAGGTGGACCATTCATGCTGGAATGCAAGAGTGGCTCCTCAGATGATTTAATGGTATTGCCATACCCATGAAAAGAAAACAAAACGCATTGGATCTTCAAACCCGAATCTCTTAATATTCACATCAACTTCTCAGAAATCCCATTTCAGCTAAGGATTGGGATAGCTGTCTCTTTCTGGATTTTATGCAGTAGACTGCACATCCACTGGAATAAATCACTTATGTCATGAGCTTATGATTCTTAATGCTAGCTAGTAGCCTTATCCTATGGGCAGATAAAGATACAGCTGGCTTTTTTGGTCCTGCTAGGGAACATTGGACATTGTCATTTAACTTCTGATTAGTAGGAAACTCCCTTGATCAAATGCAACTGTTGTATATTCATATCTCACTGGCTGTGATGCCAGGCAGGCCCACATTTGCTTTCACTTTGCCAAAAAGAAGGTGATACACTGTACTGATAAAACTACATAATCTTAACAATACATGTTGCTGTTCTGATCAAAAGCTCCTCTGAGCCAGATGCTTGTTTATTAGTCAATTGAAGTAGATATAAAATACACAGCTCTTCTTCTCATCGCTTTTCTTAAGCGCCTGTGCCTAAAATGATAATTTTTTTTTAAATTAATAATCTTCAGTTTATGAAAAGGGCACATGGGACCTCATTAAAAGAGTCTCAAGGAAATCTGAATTTGGCATAATGTAAATCCATGTGACCCTCTAGCAAGGAATTGCTTTTTTTGTTAGAAATGCAAGCAATCTGTGCACCCACTTGTCCTTACCACAAGAAGAAAGGATCTGTTCAGATAAAACACAACTTTAGGGTGTGAGTAATAATCACATTTAGTACTGTTACAGCAGGAGATGTGGTTCCTGTATCTCACTCAGTTTCCTCCTATGCTAAGAATTGTTCTCTGAGGCTAAGTTGATGGAAGGAGTGATGGGCATGTGAAGTGTTTAAGGATGTTATTCTCATTTGACTTGAAATACTGAATGATTTAAATTTTCTTGAGGTTTAATGTCACTGAATCCTATAAAAAGTAATTTGCATTTTCTATACTGTTTTGTGTCTTTGAGACATGTGAGCAGCCATATGATTACAGATCCTGTGTTCAAGTGTGAGCTAAATGCTCTTTGGAACATTCACACATACAAAATGAAATGTCTTTTTGCCTCTGAGCAGGATAAAGCCCTGACACGTTGGACTGATTCTTTCCAGAATCCTTGTTTAAAAACAAAAATCACCCTGTTGCATCTGCCACAGATTCTTTCAAAGGAAACGGACAGTGACCTCTCCATTTTGTAAAATCAAATACTTTCTCTGTCATCCTGCAGAGTGATCACGTTAACTTCTTTGCCTTTATCATGGGATTTTAAAAAACACTTCCACAATTTAAGAAATGGTTTGGCTATGTCAGCTACAGTTCAAGGAACAAACAGCTTCAAAGTTGTGACTTCTCACAGACTTGTCTAAACATGGAGAGACAGAGATGCAATCTTAGGTGTCAAAACAGCTACAAAAATATTCTTTTGCTTGTATGAAATGTAAAAGGAAGAAAAAGGCAAAGTAAAAAAGCTTTGCTCCAAAATTGCATCTATTGAAACAATTTGTCTAAGCAATACTTGATGTTAAAAGTAAGAAAGCTGGGTGATGATGCATGATTTTTTACACCTTAAACAAATCTTTAGTAAACTCACATGTTCTGTTCCTCCCTCCTGAAAGCCTTTTAGGCATCTCTCTCATGCCTGTCTCTGGTACAAAAACACCTGGGTTGAATAGCTTAGCTTTCATACAGTATTGGGATCCATTAAGACAGGGAGTTCATATATCACTCAGTGTCTGCAGAGTGATTGCTTTTATAAACCAAGCATTAACTGAACAGCATGTTCTGTACCTCATCACTGATACTAAAATATTTACTAAAACACCTACGCCTTGATGAGAAGCCACTGTGCTAAGATGTACTAGAAGCTGTGACCAAAACTGAAGCCCCACGTAAACAAATTTATGAATTATGAAACTAAAAGTTAAAAGATACACCATTTCTTGTGCTCTTTTAAAACTGCAACAGGATAAGTAGGTGAATTAGCATTTAGGAAACCACATTTGAGCTTTCCCTCTAAGGATTTGTGAGAATTTTTTCTGCATGAAGGTTATTGAAAATTACATTCTGTTGTCGTCTTTCTTCCCTCTCCCTTGGGATCCCATGGACTGCTTGCACGCTCACATTTTCATCGGCAAATTCCTGCCAAATACCTGCATTTTCTTATCAATGGAATTACTTTAGCTGTAACTGCTTTTATTTTATGTAGTCATATTAACAACTGCCTGTGGATATGCAAACAGCTCAATGTCATTATCTTTTATTTATTATCTTTATTGCTTTTCTTATTTTCTTTTTATTTTTTTTCCTCCTTAAGGATCTTGTCTTAGGCTTCTTAAGGAAGAGTAAGAAACAAAGCAGACTGCCTGTCTTACATATTCTGGCCCATTTTCTACCTTTACTGGTCTTACTGGTGTTGCCTTGTCTTTGAGCATCTAGAAGAAAGATTTCTTTTCCCAAGAACTTCTGTATTTCAGTGACAAATTCCTCTGAGTACCAAAGAAGGCTGTCAGACAGAAGGATGCTTTACTAGCTTTTCCAATGGGGAAAGAAACCCCACAACACAAAACTCTCTTGCTATAATTTTCCCTTTCCATATGTATAATATCAGGCTACCTTTGCATCCCTGCCATGTTGTGCACTGAACCCTGCTGGATGCCAAAGCTGCTCTGTTCCTCCCCTCCTCATCCTGGCAGGTAACAGAAAATATAGTAAGAGGCTCTTGGGTTGAGATAAGGACAGGGGGAGATCTCTCACCGAGTAGCATCATGGGCAAAACAGACTTGACTGGGGAAATTTTTTATTTTATTTTATTTTA
>VWZT01001743.1:552194-577552 GCA_013397055.1 Pachycephala philippinensis
CATTTTATTTTATTTTATTTTATTTTATTACCAGTCAAGTCAGAATAAGGTAATGAGATTTAAAACTAAATCTTAAAAAAAACCTTTCCCCCACTTCTCCCTTCTTTCTAGGGTAAAATTCATGGGAATGGGGGCTGAGGTCACTTCATCACACATCATCTCTGCTGCTCCTTCCTCCTCAGGGGAAGAGCTCCTCAGAGTCTTCCCCTGCTCCCTCATGGGGTACCTCCAACATGAAACAGTTCTTTGTTAACTTATCCAACTTGGGTACTTCCCACAGGCTGCAGTTCTTCAAGAACTTCTCCAGCATGGGTCCCTTCCACAGAGTGTAGTCCTTCAGGGATAGACTGCTCCAGCAATGTAGTTCTCATCAAACTTACCTTCAAAGTTTTATCTGATAGGCCAGAATTCTTTATAAATGGTCAGACATTTCAAATTTAAAATCACAGTATGAATACAAAATACTTACATAGAGAAAATTGCCTTTTTTAGGGAAGTAATACCACTGACACTTTTACTTTCCAGCTGTTAATGTCATTGTCCTGAAAATGCCACAGAGTTGATGGTATGCTTACAGAGCTGTCAAAATGAAGCCTGTATTATAAAGCCTACCGTGTAAGTTCAGGGCACCCATCCTGACCTTGAGCTAAAATTCTGTCACGTGAGTTTGACTTGTGTATTCCAGCTATGGTTACGCCGTTACAGGCTGTAAGTCCTCTCCACAATGCTAGGAATCTCAGAAATATGACATCATGCATTACCCATCCCTCTTTTCTGTGGGTGTGTTTACATATTGCTTTGATAAGCAAGCACAACATTCCTAACTACCCAATGGCAGTCTGCAGCCTCAGCATCCTGGAGGCATGTGTCACAGTCAAATTTTCCAATCTCTGGCATGTAACTCAACTCTTGTAGCTTGTAGCTATTTATGTCCCTTTTCTGGTGTGTTGAAGAGAAAAATTTTAGTAGATGTCATATTCACTGACAAACTGTTTTGTTTTTTTTCTTTTCTGCCCAATTTGATCACTGCAGTGTGAATCAATCCTTGTTCATCTCCTTTCTTTCTTCCTCTCATAAATGAGTTTATGGGAATGTTATGTCAAGAAATGGGGCAAAGCTGGCATGCAGAAATTTGATTTGTAACAAGACTGAGATGAGCATAACTGTGTATAAAGAGAAGCTAAGGATCCTGTGTGTACATTAAGTAGTAAAGTCTTTCTTTAAGAGCTCTCATGAGTATTGTGTTAAGAAAATATATTGTTATATGTTCAACTTGTTGAAACTCATAAAATGCTCCATTTGAACTGTGCTATGATTTAATTTTATCAGGAAACCAGACTCTGTTCCTGGTCAGTTTATTTTCATTACCACAGTATTTTCTTTCCCATGGTTTTTTTACGGTCTATAATCTCCTTCTCCTTTTGTTTTCTTCGTTAAGCTTCTGGCTTGAATGTCTTTAGCAGTGCCACCTTGCCCCTATATAGTGCTTAGCCTTTCTGCTGAGATGTCAAACAAGGTGTAAAATGAAAGAGCTTTAATCCTAAGGAATTTCCCCAGAGCAGCAGAGCATGGTGTTCAGAAATCCTGAGCTGAAACACACAGGCTATTGTCAATTAAAACCTGATCTGTTTTACACCAGGTTCATGTCGCCAATAGAACAGTTCCTATTTGAGGAGGTGCAAAGGAAGCACACAGTTATTTCTGCTGTATCTTTCTCATGCTGGAAACAGAGCATAATATGAAGTCAGCATACAAGTAGTGCTTTTTTTTTTCCCTCAGAAACATCTGTCTTACCAGGAATTGGCTGAAGATCAAAAAGTGTTTCCTTTGCAAACACAGAGTTTCAAAAATAAAATGTAGACAAATTAAATGCTTTTTAAATAAACTTTATATAAAACCAAGAGCATTAAAATGTCTAAAAATAAGGAGTGTTGTATGAGAGACATTGATTTATAGGGAGTTTTTTAGATTGACACACATTAAATAGAAAATGTGAAACAGGAGGTTCAGTTCTGATGTGATTCTGAAAAATGACAGGCACTATTGCTGGATACAAGGGCAGGATGCAGATTTGCCTAAATAGAGACATGTGTTGCTTTTGGGAAGCTTTAGGGAGTGTGAACTTCTGGGTGAAAGTTATAGTGAAGATACGTCAGAGGCCATGTGAGAGACCCGCATGCTTTTAGAACAGTTTGGAAGCTAGGTGAGATAACCCACAGCATTTAAAATGGCAACAGAGCCATACATTTGGGAAACTGAATCCTGTGTTAAGTGTACAAGTTTTGAGAAATTAATACCCCCTCACGAGAAAATGACAAACAATTGTATATTTATAATTGTCTGTGCAGTTTCACTTACTGAGCATGTTAAGCACAAACCTGTGAAAACTTGTAGGTAATTTGAATTTACATTTATTATCACAACTAGTGGCAAAGTTTTCAAATATCTATTTCTGTGTTTCTGCTTTTCAATCAGTAACTTGTAAAATTTTATGCTACTATTTTGATTGTCCTATTACTTTTTTGTGGTATTTTTTTACCCGTGCAGCCAGGGGCTACAGACACGAGTCAAACTGATGCTTACTACAACAATTTAACCAGCTCAGGGCTTCCCCTTTACTAAAGGTCATGGTTTCCCATAGTGGAGTTGGCAGAAACAAATATGTTGGCTTTTTAGTTGCAGTGCTTCCTTGTCCAGGTGATTACAAGCTATAACTGAAGATGATTTTGTGCTTATCTACTTGACTGTAGCAGCAGTGGTTGAGGTGTGGGCACACAGTCACATCTGTCAGCTCAGCTGTAACTTCTGCCCTGGGGAAAGGCAGATGTTTGTGATACGATAATGTATTAAATTGTGCTCAAGTGCATTTTTGGTTCAGTTTGCTTCCACAGGCCTTGGTCAAGGCCTGAAAAAGATATTTATAGCACAATGGATTTTTTTTTAAACCTGCCTTCTATATACATTTTCCATAAGTGGTGTCCAGTCTCTGAACATCTTAAAAAAAAAAAACCAACTTTTGCTTTAGAGGAATTGGGGGAATGGGAGTTGTGTTTGTTTTTCTCCTTTCACTCATATACAGAGGAGTGGCCTTTGAGCTACGAAGATACGGATTTTCATATGCACATTAACTTTCCATGTTTGACTTTCCTATGAGTAGATAATTGGAACTTCGTGGTATTTGGTGTTTTTGAAGATGAGATAAAAAACCGTCTGGTCCTGGATGGATCTGGCAACTGTATTTTGCCATCTTCATTGGGCTTCTAAATTCATACTCAGATGCCTTACTAAGTGACTTCATTTTCAGAAGTGCGGAGCATAGCCTTTCTGCTACCTCATCAGAAAACGCAGCGATCAAAATCTCTGAACCCGTCTCGTTTGTGTGACTAAATCAATTTCCAACGGGTTTAAATACTTCCACAGTTTAACACATTTCAGCGAGCAGTTCTGCCTTTTCCTGCAGCTCCTGGGTTTGGACTGGCAATGCTGAATTAAAGTTCATGGCTCCTCATCTATTCAGTTTCTACCATTTCTATCGCTTACACATTTGTCATTTAGTAACTGCTTTAACATTTAAGTGTTATCTCAGGAGTGGTAACGTTATTGGATTCCCCCCCCCGTGATTGGTCTATCATTTAAGCCATCCTTTAAAGGAAAAATACAGTAAGAATATTAGGATAATCAGCTTTTCAGAGCAAAACCAAGCTTCAGCTCTTCCCAACACTAGTTTTCTCAAATTTTGCTTCAATTTTTTTGATAAAACACAATTTATTGATCTGTATAGTTAATGTGGGAAAACCCCAAACAATAAAATAAGCTGCAATTGAGTGCTTGTTGTCTAAATGATTGCATAAGCAGCTAATACTTTCACACTCTCAGGTCAGTTTTTGTGTACCAGTGATTAGTAGCTGCATTTTTTTCACTCATATTTTGATCCTAACCTAAAAGTTGAACCTAAAAGATTGTCTCATTGTAGAAAATGAGATCAATGATGAACTGCAGGCTGACAAAAGCATTACTTGTAATATAAGGCTGCGGTGATTATATAATAAATGACTATGGATAAATTAATAAGAATCTGAAAGTGCATTCTCTGGATGGATATAAAATAGTAATGACTGTTTTAATTTTCTACATTACTTGGCAGAAGGCTTTTCACACAGTTGATTTTTCAGGTTTAAATATTATGGAAGTAAATGTGTCCTTGGTATGTACATTTCAAGAACTGCTTTACTGCTGTGCCTAATTTGAAACTGCCTTGTTAAAGAAAGCAGCAATTTTGCCACATTGCCAAATATTGTAGCTAGCAATGGGTGAATCTAAGCATCAGGTATCTAAGAATAAAACTTTTTCTGGGTCACAAAGTAGCCAGGTAACTCTAGTGTTGCCTGTAAAAACTGAAAATCCAGATTTTCTTCCACTTTTGGTGTTTAAAAATTTGTTGTTAGGGATCTCCTTACAAGAAGAACGTAGGTCTCTTTGTCTTTCTAGAAACCTACATGAAGGAAAAAGGTAATTTATGATGGATAACAGATTTGCAGTGATTATGAAGCAGCAGTCTCTAAAACTGATGAATTGATAGCCTTTTTATGCCTTTTTGACTATTGGATTATCCCCTAAAATTCTTACTCTCAGTTAATAAATACCTGGATAGCCATGGTTTCCAGCAGTTAAAAAAAAAATGTATTAAGTTAATAATAACTCTTTCAACAATTTAGAAGATTTTGTCAGGAATTATAGGGCCTACATAAAAATGTTAAGCTTCTCAGTAAGAGTATTTGAAACTAATTGCAAACAATTGAGTTATTACAGCAAAATAAATCACCCGTTTTTCATCTGACTTAATCCTCCTTCCTTTGCATTTTCATTTGTAATAAATAAAGCCACATGCACAGATCGTTAGCATGGCCCAGCTGAGTGGTAACTCCTTGAGCTGCAGGAACTCATTTTTTTCCCATTGTTTGATCATGCCTCCCAAAATGGAATTTTGAACAGCCTCCTTTTCCCCACTTCTGAAGTACTGAGTGATCAGGGAAGCTACATCTCTTTTCCTGGTCTTTTCAAATGGCACATTCCTAATTTTAAAGGTAAAATTGAATTCCCTCTCTTTGTAATTAAATTTATAAATATGTATTTCAAGACTTTATTTACATGCTGATTTTAAATGCTGAAAAGATTGATTTTGATTCATTTACAAGTAACACGTCATTTACCTTTAATGATATTTATATTTCACCATCTACTTGTCATGATGTTGCTCAGATTTTGGCCCTGGCTTTCCTACTGCAGTTGAGGCCTTCACTATGTGGCAATATAGAAATCACTTTTGAGTCAGTTTTGGTGAATCCACTCAGTCATTTATAGGTGGACAATCTCTTCAGCCTTACAGCCTTGATTATTTATGGTCCTGTGAGTTCTGTTTTCATCAGGTCAGTAATATCATACACTTCCTTTCCTTGCAGCAGTCTAAACGACAACACTCAGGGCAAAAATGACTGAATCCTTAGTCCTCTGAGAGGCCCCTCTGGTCCTCTGAAATTTTACTGAGTTCAAGTGGTGACATCTCCATCTTCTTGTCCCCCATTTTTGGAGGTTCTCACCCCACAGTGGAGCTGCTAGAACAAGAGGCGTGTTTATTATGTGACAGATTGTAACACTGCATACAAAACCACAGACAAGGTGGGATTTGCAGTAAGATTCCTGACTATGAACTGTAGAACATGACCCCTGGACACCAATCTGCTAAGCAGCAACTTACCTGCAAAACAGTAATTTCCAGTAGTAGCAATTTCCTTCAGGAAAGTTTGATGAGTTTGACATAAAATGTAGCTTTCAAGCAGGGAGTTACAAATGTCTGGTAGAAAAAAAGTAGGAGAAGAGAGGTGGCTTTGTTCACTCAAAAAACTGATGGGTTTATGAAGAGGTGATGAAAGTATAAGTTTTCCTTATTGAAGTAAAATTAGTGATACTGAATATAGGAAGGATTTGAGTCCTGAACTGCCCTAATCCACTGACATGTCCATGGGGCCTTGAACTCCTCCGGGGAAAAGGGATCCAAATCCAGCCTTTAATTCCTTTTAAATTGCCCTTTACACCAATGGAGATTTTTCCAATTATTTTAGTCTCTGGAGTCCTGGTTCCACTGGAACCAGTAGAACTCCTCCTATGGATGTCAACTGAAGCTAAAACACTGCCTACAAACTAGGATGTCTTAGTGTGGTTAAAATACAATGCACATCTCAGAAATTCTATTAGCGTTTGTTTTCTAAGTATAGCTGTGAAATTTACAGGGTAGAAGATGTTTTGCTTAATGGATTGAAATTATTGGGGTTTGGGTGTTCTTTCATGTCATGCTTTTGAAATAATATTGTAGCAGCAAAATTACACTCAACTAAGGTGTATCTAATGGTATTTGGTTGAAGAACTTATCTTTTTATATTGTGGAATAAATAGAGATGTGATCAGGGACTTGCCTTTTGTTTGTTTTAGTTTGAAAATGCTTCTTTAAATAGACAAGACTTTACATTTCTGTAGTAAAATAAATGAACTGTTTCTATTTTAAAGTTCAGTTAGTGATTTTTCTGTGTGTTTTTCAATCGCTGGAAGATAAATTTTATCTATCTTGTGGTTCTGGGAGGGAGAGAGAGGGTGTATAAGTCCTTCAGGAAACTTGGGTTTTGGTGTTTAAACAAGGCCCTCTCTACATGGGAACTGTTTTTCTCTGGAGTTTTATAACACTTGCATTCAATTTGGCCTTTGTTTTGCTTGCATGTGAGAGCTATCCTTTCTTTTAACTACATATTGCTGTGACAAACTCAGAGACTGAGAGATGGCTGAGACTGAGGTTCTGGTATCTTACAGCCCTGTCTTGTCTCAGGTGACAGATATTCCACACCATTCAATTTATGAATCAGCGACACTCTTTTCTGCTGGTGTCTTAATAGCTGAAGAATTATTTTGGGCTAGTCAAACTGAAGTTTAGCATGAATAGAACAAAAAGCAAAAATGTATAAGTATTTTTTAATCAATGGATCGTTTGGTGATTTTAAAAGGTTTGAGAACTAATACAATATATTAAAAGAAAATCATAAAAGATAACCCTTGGGCTGAAAATATTAAAATGCACTGTCAATGTTGATTTAGTTGCTTTGTCTGTCACAGTAACTGGTTAAAAAGAAAAACACAGATGAGAACTAAAGAAGTGCATTCCACATAGGCATACTATATGCATCAAAGAAATAAGCATTTGTTAGAAGTCCCTCCATAATAAAAACATGTAATGTAAATGGGAATAGAACTCTCTATCTGAATTCTAGTTTTAATGAAACAAATTGTACTTCAAATGTAGATAATATTTTGGTCTAGTTTTTAAGGACGTATCAGAGTATCATGCTGTTCGGTTAATTAAAATCAACCTAGCAGTAAAAGTCTCAGAGATTCTCAAAATTTTCAGGAATTTGACTAAAGTAGCTATGCAGAGGCAAAAAAAATTAGTCAGTTCCATGTCTTCCAGGAGAAAACAGTGAGTTTTGTTCGTGTTATTTAGCAATAGTCCCCTCCAGTTTGAAATTATATTTTACTTGTCCTTTTCTAAAATAATATAACCAAACAATTCTAAATAAATATTGGTAGAATATATGATATTAATATTCTTTTTCCATTTTGCACAAATACTAGGAAATGTTATTTAAGGACAGAAGCAAGGTAGCTGCTTAATAGTATAACCATTATCTATGTTCTGTGTTTCCAAGTCATCGTTTTAATTTATGATGCCTTTTTTCATATTGCCACTGGTATTCTTCATGATAATTTTTTATTTAAATTTTTAATTTTCACAGATATGTATTTTGTGAGGTATGTATTTATTTGTGTATTTTGTGTAAAATTTCCAATGATCTGTTGAGTTGCCCCCTAAAATTTAGTCTTTATAAGTCTTACTGCATCTTTACCAGGTATAGCCAGGCCTAAATCCAACTGTCTCCACTGGCTAAATCCACTCTAAACTAAAAGCCACTATATGGTAAATTAGACCACAAGTTTTAGAACAATTTGCAAAGAGAACTTTGAGAATGTGGTTAAGCTTGAACTATTGCAATGATATTTTTAGAGTTTGTAAATGGCCTCAAGTAATTATTGCTCTGAGTCCGCAAGCGTACCCTAAGGACTAATGTGCATAACCCATCACTTGAGCCCCTAAAGTATTTCTCTGAGTATCTAGAGAATCTCCCAGGAGAGCTTGACCCCATGTCTCCGTTCAGTCCATGTGGAACGTCGGAGGTGGAGTTTAGCAGCTGCTGTCTCAGTTCCTCTCAGCAGTGCTATCAAAGCAGAATGCTTCACTGCTTTTCTAGCTCTGTCTTACCAATGAGATGAGACCTCAGTGTTTCATCTGGGACTTTTATTCATTTGAGACTTACATGTGGTTACTTGATTAATGTGCCCATGATTCTAGCTGGTAAAATTGCTGTGGAGAGAGCCATATTCTTGAAATCCCTCTTGGGTAAATCGTTCAAGCATTGGACAAGGTGATAAGGGGCGGATAATCCAAGCAGAGGTATCAATTTCTATATTCCCTGTCTCTTCCCTGTCAAATCTTTCCCATCAGACTATGTCTTCATATTAGCAGCACTTAATATATCCACGTGTAATCTGAACTATGCCTTTTCTCTCCCCCTTTCCTTACTTCCAAAGCTGAGACCGTTGAGAGGAAGGTCATTGTTCTGCTTATACTGGAGTTTTCAGCATCCGATCACATCGATGCTCTCAACACAGCACTGTGAGGTTTTTGATTCCTCTGTGGCAGATGTGGTAATCGACAGAGCAGTGCAGCACTCGCTGTTTGTGAGAGCAGCCAGTCTGCTCTGCCAGGTCATTGTTAGTGCCAGAACTCCAAGAAGTCATCTATTCTGGCCATAGTCCTCTGAATTTTCTCACAGAGAGATTATTTACTGCTGCAAATATTCTCCAGTTAAACTACATGTACTTTTGTTTCCCCTGACTTTCTGGGCCTTTCATAGTTATTATCCAGTGGTTGAATAGACAAGCGTGACAGCAGTCAAACTTTCGTACAAGCTATGCAGCAAGCAAGAAGAAAGGAAAAACTAACAAATGGTCCCTGCAGACACTCTTCAGGAACATCTTTCTTTCTGGCTCGCATAGGAGAATGCTCTCTGTCAGGGTGTATGAAGGGACTACACATCCTGAAGCACACTGAACACTGATAGTCTGTCTTTCTAGAAGCGAGGGAGCTGACGTGTTCATCTCAGAAGTGTGTTAGCAAAACAACATTCGATACATTGCCACTAAATTAACTTCTTCCTCTACTAGCTGTATTTATTTGACAAATGGTTCATTACATACCTCACATACTCTGCTTTACATGACCCCCACCTGTCTATGCCATGCCTGATAAAGAAAGCCCTCACATTTCTAGCAGCTTTTGGTTTTGACTGAAAAATATCAGTACAAAAATCAATAGCAAATGAAGAACTGAAACTTTTAGACCAACGTGACTATATTGAAATAAACATTGTAGTAGCTACTGTACTGGTTGATTTTTTCCTGCTTACTTACTAATAGAAAAGAATTTGGATTTCAAGATGTTTGAAAGTAATACAGCACATCTCCTCTTCCAAGACATTTACCTTTGCAACAGAAAATAATTTGATTCAGAAAACTGAAATATGTGACAAATGTTATATGGATTAAAAGCTTGTCCATTGACAAATTGAAAAATGTGGTGTCAATGGGCAGATATAAATTACTGTGATGCGTCTAGCAGAGTCTGCCTGGAATCAGTTCTTGGGTCAATACCACTTAACATTTTTATCAACAGTCTAGACAGTGATATAAGACATTTTCAGTAAAGCTTGAGCATGACAGAGATTGGTGAGGTAGTAAATAATATGTTAGATAATTGCAGAAGCTAATAAAACTTACTTTAATATTGCCAAATACTACCAGCCTCTTGTGTGGGATAAAAAACTATAGGTAGCTGTTAAGCTGTGATTTAGAAAAGGACAGGTTATCAAAGATAATTGAGTCTACTTAGACTCTTTGTTCAGTGTTGTGGAAGGAAAAAGCACTAATGCAATAATATGCATATTAAAGTCAGACTGTCAGGCAAATGGGGTGATGATTGCCATTGCATGCTGTATTGATAAGACTGCTTCTAGAATGCCAAGGCAAATTTTGGTAAGATAAGGAAATAGGACAAATGGAAGACACTGGGGTGCACAGGACCTGGTGATCAGGTTTCAAATCCTCTGTAGGTTTAACAAGTTCAGCTTAATTTATCATTATGTATGGGTACTTGGGCATGAAAATTTTTTTTGTAGGTTTGGGACAAAAAAACACTTTCAGCATCATTGATAAAGGCACAGCAAAATTCAGTGACTGGAAAATAATATTAAGGGGAAAATGCAGCCTCATATTAACTTGCAATTTGTTAGCTTTGAGGATTACCAAATAGTGGAACAGCTGATGTGGGGAGGCGATGGACTCATCAGTGCTAGGAGTCTTAAAAAAAAAAAAAAAAGAGGGAAAGGCAGAGCTCTCTTGCTAAAAGATGCACTGTAATCCAGTCACTGGAGGTACTGCACTTTGAAGGTGAGTAGCCAGATCAGATAACAAGCAGGGTAATTCTGGCTGTGGCTGGGATCTGTTAATTTTATGATTTCTTTTCTTACAGTTTATGTGCTGCAAGGAGAACAGTCACACATGTTCTATCCTACGTCTAAAAAATACCTGCTTTAAACAGTTGACTCCTGAGGAGTCATGGAGAAATTACTTCCCCTGCTGTACCCGGGACCAGATAGTTTGCTTGTTCTTTACTGTCTTCTGAGCCAGAAACCAGACAAGGCTGAAACTCAGACCCCAGAAAGGCTGATCCTCTTTCCTAAATGGTGCCTGGGTATGACTTGTGGTCCCCATAGTAGTGATCAACGGGCTTTAAGGTGGGAAGGGACTTTGCACAGCCTTGAGGAGGGAACAAGAGTAGCCCAGCTGAAGCCTTTGGGCTAAGAGCTCTTTATTTCTGAAGTATCACAAAACTGTGAAGGAACAAGAGTAGTCCAGCCGAAGCCTTTGGGCTAAGAGTTCTTTATTTCTGAAGTACCACAAAACTGTGAAAACACAAGGTTGTTGCAAGTCCCTGTGGCCTCAGAACCTGAGAATCTTGAACATAATGGTGGGTTCTCCGGTGCATCACTGTGTAAGTGGGGCAGGGATTTCTGGGGAATTTTTTTTCCAACTCTAATGGCTGGAAAAATTAGAGAGGCTTTCAGACAATAAGCTTCTTTTAGCTCTGAAATAGCAACACAGCCTTTAAACTAAAATATGGGTTGAAAGCAATTGCTCTAAACCTAATTGTGTATGTTCATAAGTTAGACTATCTGTGAGAAGAGGTAGTGGACTGAGGAAAGTATGAGATAAAAAGGCTATTATCACCATGGGAAAGAGAGGAGTAGGTAATCTATTGCTTGTTGGAACATGGTGGTATCAACTGGGGTAGAGGTTATGGAAGAAGGAGCTAGTACTATATGATAAAGCTATTATTTCTATTGTTTCCTTATTTTTTTAGTATTTAGTGGAATTACAAACTTTAGTAGGCTCCTTTTCAGAAAGTACTTTCTGCTGAGTTTCTCTCTCTAACAGGCGAGAGGTAGAGAGAAAATTTAAAAATTTCCCCACTGATGCCTATTTCTTTTGATCAATGTGAATTTATTCTGATATTCAACGGTTGTTTAATTACATCCATATTTTTTACAAAGCGTTTACATCAGATGGAGTATATTTCATTCTGGAAAATGAATAGGTAGGACCTACTGATCTTGATGATACTCATCAGAAGATGTACATTGTGGGGCTTGAGAATACTGACAAGTGTGCATTTGTAAGAATACTGGCAATTCTGCATTGGTTTCTTAGATGTCGTCTGTTCTTTTTAGTGCATATCACTCCACAGGGAATTTGCTTCTGAAGATAGGTTTAGCAGTTCTGGAGCTATGAGTAACATGCACCTCAGGGAGCCAGAATCTGTAATACAAAACATATTTTGTCTGTTGTCCCTTTTGATGTAAGCAATATACAAAATGGACAGTGGTTCGCTTATTCATATGCCACTAGACGTTACCAAGGAATTATTTGCTGGTTTGTGTCATGTACATGCAGTTTATCAGAATTTTTCTTAATTAAAAGCTTTAACATATTTAGCTTCACCTTACTTGGGGCTATTAATTTATAAAGATATGCTTTATTATGGTACTTAGAGTGTTTGAATTACTGTTTTTATGGATGTGATCTAATTTGTACTGCTGTATTATTGCTTTTAGCAGTGTGGTACTGTGCTTGCTTAGAAGCTGAAAAAACTAGCTGAAAAAACTTCAGATTGAGACCGGTATTAAAAGTTCATTGATGATCAGTGCTATTGGAAATGCTGAAAAAATATCACAGGCTTTTTTAAAAGGTTATCTTTTTGTCTGTTTTGAGTATTTCTGGGGTGATTTTAAGGTCATATTTGATGCTTATGTTTATTATGACCTTTTTCTTTCAGGAATATCAGCCTTGTAACACCAACGCCTGCCCGGAGTTAAAAAAGACAACTCCTTGGACGCCCTGGACGCCAGTGAACATTTCGGACAACGGCGGTCACTACGAGCAGCGTTTCCGCTACACGTGCAAGGCGCGCCTGCCCGACCCCAACCTGCTGGAGGTGGGGCGGCAGCGCATCGAGATGCGCTACTGCTCCAGCGACGGCACCAGCGGCTGCTCCACAGACGGTGAGCAAAGCGGGACGGGCTCACCCTGCCCCCTGCTAGGGACACGGCTGCAGGTCCATTTTCAGCACAGCCTGGAAGTTTCTGCTCGCTGATGTTCTGTGTAACAGATCTGATAGTGAAAAGGAGGGCATAGTGATCCCAGTGATCCCATCCCTACATTCTTCTGGATGTAGCGTCATCATTCAGACTAAGCAAGTGTCTTTCACCACCAGTTATGAGATTTGCCAGGTCGTTTTAATTCTCTTTACAATAATCCTGTTCTTGGAAGATTCTGTTACCTCTTAATACTCCCTTGAGCTTTTACTAGGGGTGAATTTGTGCAACATTAACATATTTCTGGAATGTTTTGCTAGAATATGGAATATTCTAAGAACTTTTCCTCAGTAATTTGAAAATAACAACCATAAGATTCGTACAGGAATAAGGACTTTACGAACTGGATAATTTTTTATTAGAAAAGTTTATGTTGTGCTTTTGCTAGTAATTTAAAGTTCTGTTTATTTCTGAGGTCGAAAACCAAACTTCTTCAAAATCTTTTCAGCTTTAGATGACTTTAAATTGGAATTATTTTGTTTCAGAATTTTCTTCTTTCCCTATCAGTAATACATAGCTTTGCCCGTGTATAAAAAAATTAAAACAAGTAGAAATTCTGAAAGTCACTCTAATTTTATTAATTCATTTCATTAATTATCCAGTTCTAATTGTATATCAGTGTGTCTTTTTAAGTATTATATTTTAGTCATATAATCTAAAAAATACTGATTTTTGATTATTATATTTTAATATTTATAGGCCCGTTTTCCACTTGCATAGTCTTTTGTATCTTTACAAGATCCAGGTCAGCTGAAAAAAAAAAAATTGTTACTTAAGTTTTGCTCTCTTTCTCAGACCACAAAGAGAGGACAGTTTCTGAGTCCTTGGACTTCCTAACTCTCAATGTTTTTCAGACAGACCAACTATTGTGAAAGTCAGTGTTAAGCTCCTGCCTGTACTAGGTTTACATGTCAAGGTTTTGGAAGCAGGGGAGGCTGCAGATTTGGCTTCTGTGATGATACGCTGGAAGCTTCCATCCTGCCCCCCTCGCACTTCATCCTGTACAAAACCTTTATTGTTTCACTTGGCATCTGTGTCTCTTTGGAGGGTGCAGGATGTTAGTAATTTTTTTAAGAAATATATTGTAGTGAACTGTGTGAAATAATAAAACAAAACCCATGGTACTCCAGATAAGACTTAGTTTTGTACTCTGTGTCATTCCCATTTCAGATAATGTACAGTGTCAAATGTTGGCGATTTTTTTAGGTCTGGATAGCAAGGCAGATATTGGCGTGGAGCAGCTCTCGACACAAGTGTTTCTTCTATTCTGTTTTCATCCATAGTAAATTTCAAACTGGTATTTAGCAAAGATTTTGCTCTGCTAGGATTGGTGTATAACCTGTCTCTCTTGTCCTTAATGAGACTTCAGGGTTTTTGCTCTCTTCCAGCACTTCAACATTGATGACATGTTTTTAAAATTTCATGAGATTAAACGACAAAGAGAATACTTTTCCCGCCAGGGAGTGCAGATGTGGGAAAGTTATCACAACAAGTAGAAGTAGAACTACAGGAGAATCTAGGTATAATCTGGTCTGGCAGCTGAGATGGCAGCATGTAAGAAACGAGTATAAAAAAGCCAACGCATGACATAAGAGAGGAGGTCAGTAGGGCAAACCAGTGCAAGGGCCAGTTTGTTACAGATCACATTGCTGCAGGAAAACTAAACTTGGCATGGAGGCACCTCTCTCGGCTCTGAAGTCATGATCATAAGACCTCTCCTGGAGCTGGATGCATAAGCTGACTCCTACAGAATATAGGCAGAAGGTACAGGCCCTACAATTTGTTAAATAAAGCATTTTTTCAGTGTGCAAGTGACAGGGGCGAGAATGATGGTTCAGCTGCATTCTTTGCCTGATTAGCTTGAAGATTTTTTTTTTTTGTGCCTGAACATAATATTCCTGAATTTCCTGGCATCATACTTTTTTTTGTTGCATCTTGCTGAAGCTGCTGCTTTGATTCATTTGGAAATAATTCATCATTGGAGCAATGTATGTGCATGACCCCAATCCTGTTGCATAGTAATAGAAATGTTCATCTGGGTGAAGGATTTTTGCTGACTAATCCCAAAACTACTGAATATTTAAGTGCCTTTTATTGAGTACTTGACAGGGCAGAAACTATTATACATCTGTCTTTTCTTCTTAGAGAGTGCCCTTATAGCTTTGTCATTAATTTGCACTCATTCTTTGATTCTCTTTGGCCAGTGAGTCTTTAATTATTCTGTAATGAAAGATGAAACTCGATCGGTGTTCCAAGTGGCTGCACTAACCAATACATTTCTGGTGAATATAGCACATTTTATTTTGAGACTGTTTGCTTAGTCATTTTCTGGTTATGGATGTCAGAACAGTATGGGGTGGAGCGTTTGCTGAGGGAGGGGTGAGAGGGCACCACTTTGATTTGCTGATGAGATGAAACTTGCTGACTGCCTCTAAACTGCAGGATTCAGAAGCACTTCCCTGCTCCCAGGTTTAGATGTGGGCCAACACACCACCATTCTGCTGCTCCTTCATTTCATTGGAAGAAAATACATGAGTAAGAGTCATGTAGAGCAGCTGTAGCTTTTGGAACAGAGGGAAGTCATGAGAATGGGAAACCATGAATTGTGGCAGACACCTTCACCATTTCTGCTTAAATAGCAGGAAAACCTCCTAAGTTCCTTCCACCTGACCAGAGCCTGGATGCTGTGAAACATTATTTTCATTATCTCCATGTTGAATTGTAGCAATTTTCTGGCTTTTACAGAAAGATTAATTCTGGTGCAGAATGCTAGGCATACCTCATTACCAAAGATGTGTTCTGCAGAGATCAGTTCTCTGTTCCTTGCAGATAGGAGCCATTTGTTACAAATTTTCTCATTGCCTATAATCTCCCACTGTGCAACTATAGTCACGCCGTGTTAAACAGAATCATGTTTCACTGTCAGATGCTAGCAAAGCAAACTTGCTTTTCAGCCTGAGCTTAGAGATAGAACTTCTTGCCAGAAACCCGCTAGACTCCTCCTGAGTGTGGTAAGATTTCTATCTCAATCAAGTAAGCAGTAGCATTTGCAGACTGTATTCATGCTTTTCTGATTTGAAGTTTGATTAAGAGGAAAGAAAAATAAATCTTGTTCCCTACTTCTGGGTTTTCATAGTGCTCAGATAGGAAAGAGACAGCTATTTCAAATAAACTGAAAGAGATTGTGTACATTGTTGTACGTCTTAATGCACTATCTGTACAATCCAGCATTCAGAGTATAGAAATTACATTACCCTAGGCTTTAATGTGTGCTTATGAAACATATTAAATATCTACATTAAACATGCTGGCTCTCTGTAAGATTATCCGATATATAAACAGTAATAATTTTATTGAAAACGTAATTTTTTAACCCAGGGATAAATATTCACAAGGTTGAGGTTATGAGTTTACCTGATTTTTCTAGGTTGAATTTATCTTATTCTAAAGTCTAAACTCCATAGTAGTCTGCAGAGAGAGCTTTAGCACCCTGAGGAATGAGGGATGCATTGAAGATAAGCATCTGATACAACGAGCGCAATTCACCCTCTGGAGATGCTGCCTTCTTTCCATGGAGTACAATGCAAACAGCAATGATGGGCTTACACAAGACACTTGGCTTTGACATGGCCAGAGTTAGACCAGGTTAACTTCCAAAATACCTTCTGAAGGCAATTAAACAAAGGCAATACTTCTAATTTCAGTCATTTCAGTCTTAAAGACTCTTTTGTTTGCTTTTTTTTCCCATTCACCTGGAAATCTGCACCTAGATTCCTAGTTGTTGCTGCTTCCTCTATCTCAAACTTCAAAACAATAGTTATTTTTGAAGGCAGGATGTGATTTTGTCTGAATTACTCTTCTAGTGGCTATGATCTCTTGTGAAAAGTTTGATTAAATCTTTCCTTGTGTTACCCACAGGAAATCTAGAGTGCATTCAGAATTTATTACAGAATAGAACATGTGCTGATAATCAGGAATGTCCTCTAGTCAGGAGGAGTATGTGTTGAGATGATATCTGTTATACTGTCATATTGAAGCTACGATTTGGTATTCTGAGTAAGAACAAAATGAGTTCTGGAAGTTGGAACTGAATCTGATGACAAATTCAAGTTTGACTGAAAAAGTGCAACCTAGTGGAACTTTGGGGTTAAATACTTAAGCACAGAAAAGCTAAGTACAAGAAATAAGATTCTCATGCTAACATGACATCTTCCATCTGCATATTCTTTGGGTTTTTTAAATAGGCTGTCTTTGCATTGCATTAGTGTTTGCCATTACATTTTACTATTTCAATTTTACTATGTTTTGAAGGTTTGTAAAGTGTTTATAAGTTATTGGTATTTAGGCCTGAAGTTATATAAGTTTTATGCTTCAATAATATTGTCAAATAACTTGCAGACTATCTTCAGAAAGTGACAACACTGAAACAATCTTTGCTTATCCTTGTTACCTCTGCACTTCCAGCAGTGTTTCATGCTGTCATTTAGAAATGATTCAGGATACTTGAATTTTGGCTTCAGATCATCTTTTTCTAAAGTCATGAACCTAGACTGCTTGGGTAATTGAATTTTCTTTGTTAGGTTGGAACTGGAGGACATAAGTCATAAATCAGTCAAGTAATATAATTTATCAGACGTCGCAGCTACTTCTCTCTTACTTAGAGCTGTATTACTTAGCTACAGGCTAGACTAGGGAATTATTATTACACTATGTGTTTTAATAGAGCCTCACCTTTAAGGCAAATTAATTGAACTTGGCTGAGTGTGTTGCAGTTTTCAAGTAGGATCAGGCCAACCAAAGTCTCATTACAGGCTTTTGCAAAGGCAGATTTTTTCTCCTGTGCTAGTCAGGGCAGGTGACTTTCGTTTTAACATGTCTCCAAACAGGATTAATTTCTTGTGAACTTATTAAGCTATTTCAATTCAACCAAAAAGTTTTAAAAATTTACTTAGAAATCATCAAGTCATTTTGGTTTATATCAGAAGTATGTCAATTGAGTGGGCAACTGTTTTCAGTTGTATTTGCATTATGGAATAGGAAAATCATCAGCAGAGCAGTACTAATTTCTCTGTAATTTTACGGATATTAAACAAAACAGAATTATTTAAAATGAGAAAAAAGTCTTCTGTTTAGATGTCAGGTCATATCTTCTCTCTTCCCTGATCTTAGAAGTTGATGGTTGTTTTGTCCACAAAATCACTGTGACTGCTTTTACTGAAGTTTTTGCAGTACTTGCTGCTACCCATGGAACTTTTCACCTTAGAGAAGCACAGCTGCCTTTTTAAAATTGTACTGGGATCAACTAGTTAAATCCCCTTTTCTAACCTCAGTGTGCAGCAGTTTATTACTTGAGTATGACTTCTGAGCAACTGAAAATGAGCCTCTTGATAAGCTGCAAGCAGAATTCATGCTTCTAGTTGTTCACAGGGCTCTAAGTCAGTCATAGGCTTTCTGAGAACAATTTAGTTTAAAACATTTGAATAATGAATCTGTCATAAAGGTCAAATCAGAATTTGACTTACAGATGTTCTGTCTGTCTTGGGAAAACTATTCATTAGTTTATTGGTGGTGCTATGACTGATCATTCTTTTTGCAGATTTTACAACTATTTCTGTATATGGGCTTTAAATAAGGGGGACTAAGGTTTTGTTTTGGCAGCTAGACTTTTGCTGCTACCATGCCGAGGGCATTGGCCCTTGCATCCTGGTTTGGCTATATATTTCTATCTTGAGGGCAGTAAGCTGAGAAAAACAGCTTAATGTCAGGTTTTGTTGGGTGGCACAATCTGGTTTCTGTCCCTGGGGGTGGGTGTAGAGCAATCTGAAAGTGGCTCAAACTGCAAACAGAAGTGGCAAGAAAACCAGAGTTTAATGAGAAAAGTTGGAGTTTTCAGTTTTGTGCCACTTGCTCTGAAAGATTGCAATACGTTTCTATTTATGCCTTCTCCTATTTAATTTGATGTAAACTGTGATAAGGCTAGGACTTGGTTCTGTATGTACACTTGCTTTCTGAAGAAATTTTGCTTGAACAAATTCTACAATATAATCTTTTGATTAATTTTGCATTGCCCCTCATCCCCTCTACCACTTCAGTTAATAAACAGGACTTCTCAGCTGAAGGACTCAGGAACCCAGAACTGGGGCCAGCACTCCAGATGGGCTCTCTACCAGTGCTGACTGGAGGGGAAGGATCCTTCCTTGACCTACTGGAAAAACTCTTCCCAATGTAACCCAAGTGCCTTCTTTTCCACAAGGACACATTGCTGGCTCACATTCAGCTTTCTGTCCTCCAGAACCCCAAGATCCTTCTCTGAAAAGCTGCTTTCTAGGTGGTTGACCTCAAAGTGTGGTTGCATGGGGTTGTTCCTGTCCAGATTCAAGACTTTGCATTTTCCCCAGCTGAACCCCGTGAGGTTTCTCTCTGCCTTGTCAAAGTGTGACACGACCCTTTGGTTTATCAGCCACTCTTCCCAGTCAAGGCAAACTTGTCCAGGTCATTAATGATGGTGTTAATCAGGATTGAACCATGTGGCTTTTCTTCAGCTGGCCTCTTAATGGCTGATCACTGTCCTCTGGGCCTGGTTGCTCAGCCAGTTTTCAACACATTGCACTGCCCACTTATCCAGCTCGTACTTTGTTGCCTTGTCTAGCAGGAAATTATGGGAGTCAGTGTTAAAACCCATACTAAAGTTGGGATAAGTAATATCCACTGTTCTCCCCTCATCTGTGCACCCCATCTCCTCACTGTAGAAGGCTATAACATTGTTCAAGTAACATGTAGAACAGTACTTCCAGAATGCAAACAGATCTTGTCACTTTTCATGCTGTTAATGGCCTATTGTTAATTTTTTACTGTGTAGTTTCTGTCTGAAGAGAAAATTCTAAAAGCCCCTTTATGAACACTGTATTAATTACTGTAAAACTGTGGAAAGACTGGTCCTTATAATAAATTTTTTAATGCTTTGGAAAGAAGAAACCTCAGGGGAACACTTGCTGCAGACCAAACTCCACACTGAAAAGATTTCTTGGAATATTTTTCTGTTTCAGGGCTAAACTACCTTAGAGCTTTCTCTTAGAAGATTCCACTCCCCAGTCCCCAATTTAAATCACAAGAAATCTAATACCATAATGTCAGATAAGGTCACACATTTTCCTTAGGACTTAAAAAGCTACACGTGTGCTGCAAAGATATCTTCAAAATAACCTAGTATTGTTACGAAGTGATACACCCTGCAGTGATTTATGAATGGAATGACTGGCAGTCTGGTCTGATTAATACTTTTTTCATTGTTTGCATTGCTCTTAATTTAATAACTTAAAAAACCCCTTGATTTAGAATTCTGGTATAAAATACACTATTATTTTGTTCTCACAGCTTACTTTGTACATAAGCTGAGCATTTCCATGACCAGAGTGATACAAAATTGCAAAAAAAGGCTCTTAAAAGCAGGAAAGTGGACCTGTATTCATAATTCACATTCTGTTTCTCTGTACTTGCTCCCTTTTTTGCATTTGAATGTATGTCATGTTTTTTGAAATGCTGTTTTTAATATCTGTGTAATAGAATCTGGCTCAGCAGGAGAGAAATAGTTACCCTCTATAATTCCTGAAAGGTTTTATCCATTTTTAGTCATTTTTATATTGCAGTTCTGCTGTTTTCTTATTAATTTCAGCAGTTTCTTATTACCAGTATTTCTGTGTCAATGCATCATCATTCCACTATTGCAAGTTATCAAGAGTTGTATAAAAATATGCAAACCCTCGTCTACTTTGGGATGATTGTGAATGTATTTATTGGGGGAGAAGTTAAGCACTGTTACTAATGCCATAACCACGGGTAGAAATAGAGTGGACACTGCAAATAGGAGGCTCCTCCATCATGGTTATGCAGAATCCTGTTCAGTCCAGGATGACTGTTGGGCAGACTCTTCGTGGTATTACTCTGTCTGTTTTCATGACATCGTTCAATAAATCTTCTTTTTCTTTATCTCCATTTCATACTCCTACAGTGCCTATGGCTGTGGGTAGGACACAAAACAATTTCTTAAGAACAGACATTGGTGCTGCAGCTAGAGCTGCAAACAATCCCCTGCATTTCTCCACTGTTGATGATACAGTCCATCTGTACTTCTGCTGGCAATACTGAAGCTCTAGCATAGAGAGCCAGCCACATCCTCTGCTGGCTGAAGTACTATTCACAAGACCTTCTCTCATCATAGCTACTTCAATAAGTACTTCTAATAAAAGCAGCAATTATTGGTCCATCAGTCACAGAGTTTCCACTGGGAAAGGTGAACTGCTTTGGCAACAGTAGGAAATCCCAGTAGTGTTGGTGGAGATGCTTAGTAGTGATGCTTAGAGGTAAGGCTACAGCTCAAGAGTGATTTTGGTGTTGTGCTTACTACAGTTGAGGGAGTCTTCCCAAGCAGGACTAAGCCCAAAAGTGACAGAGATACTCAAATGAACTGCAGATTATTAGAATTTCACCCAGGACTGTATGCAGACCTATTGGTTGTGTGCTCTGAACAAGATCTGTGTGTCCCCTCTCACCAATAAATAGCAGACTTCATCCATTGCTGTTTAATCCAACACCTTTTCTCTGTACTAAACTTACTTAGAAAATATGTTTTCCACTTGCCAGATGGTTATTTTAAAAAGGAATATTCTATGGTTTCTGTGTGTGTGTGTGTGTGTGTGTGTGTGTGTGTGTGTGTCTAAAAGGCTGATTTCCATAGCATATATGTGTGTGCCTTAGAACACTTGAAGAACACTTGAACTGATTCATTAATACACTGGTTTTTAAAGTGGCAAAACATTGCTTTTCACAAAAGGGCAGTTTTGCTAAACTTTGTGGAATTATTAGTGGACACTGTCTAATGGCTAGGATAGGTACAGTGCACTGGATACCCCTGAGCCTCTCTGCAGAACCAGCAGCAGAGGAGGCAGGCTGGGTAGATCAAGTGAGCAGAGCCCTGCTGGAGGACCAGGGGAGCTGGCTCGATGAGTGGTCACAGGAAGCTCAATCCTGTCTTTGTCACCTTCTTCCTGTAAAACAGAGGCAATAATATCTATGTAACATATTTGGAGATTCTCTGATGGTAATTCCTGTGCAAGAGAGAGATAATTTTTATCATTCTTAGGTGGAATAAATTGTCTAGTTCAGTCAATATGGCCATGAAGTTTTAACTAAAGTGTTGGATCCACGTCTTCGCTGTAGTTCTGTGCAAGTGATTATGAAGTTTCTATTATAGAAGAGATTCTTGAGATGAAACTAGGGTTTGGATTGTGAGGCTAAAGGACAGGATCCCTCTGTTCATATTACTTACTATTAGAAGCTTATGAGTAAATTTGAAGAGGAAAAGGTTGTTTTGGGGTGAGATACTGTTTTCATTCAATATTGCCTTTGTGATCCTTATTTTATTAGGATTGTCAGGGGATTTCTTGCGTTCTGGACGATACTCTGCTCATACCATCAATGGTGCCTGGTCACCCTGGTCTCCGTGGTCTCAGTGCAGCCGTGACTGCAGTAGAGGTATCCGGAATCGCAAACGGGTCTGCAGCAATCCTGAGCCCAAGTATGGGGGACTTCCTTGCCTTGGCCCATCTCTGGAGTACCAGGAATGCAACATTTTGCCTTGCCCAGGTAAGTTTCAAATGAAATGAAAGATGTGAAAATAAAACAGCTCATCCTCAAGGTTATATCTTGCAGTATTTGGTATGGGGTTCTTTTTCTCTTTTAGTTGGTGAGTTTTGGGTTTGCTTTGGTTCTTAAATCAATTACAGCTCAAAGTTAACTTTATATATATACCTTTACCTATAATATAAGTGGATTTGGGTAATATTCCCATGTGATGTCAATAAATTTATCATCAACAGTATTAATAGCTATGTCTTTTTTCACTTGTGAGACTGACTGCGAAAATATAATTTTAGTATGTAAACTTACAGGACAAAAAAAGACATAAGAATTCTGGAAAGACATGAGAAATCTGGCCTAGTCTTTATTTAAACTCAAAATATCATTTTCATCACAGTGGTTGTTGGCATTAAGTCTGTGTTAGCTTTTAAGTGTAGAGTTGCCAGGAAATAAGGTTCACTACTGATCACCAGATTAAATGGTAATTCAAGTAGTCCATAAAGATTTTTCTTGGAATCTTGAGTTTCTCCTTAATTTAAAGTTGTTTTGTGATTCTATGAAAGGGATTACAAGTAGAATATATGTTTACAAGAAACTACTTTGGATTAAAAATCATTGTTGTATCTCCGACATAGGGGAAAAAAAAAAATCTTGGTTTCAGTCACATCTCACCCTTCATAAAACAGACATTCAAACTGAAGGGCTTTTGAGCTTTGCAGAGGCTTTTTGGGAAAAGAAAGGGGAAGGATATAGGAGAACACATGAAGAAAAGAATGTCCTGTTGGTTTAGGGAGAGAGAATTCAAGGTAAGAAACAGAGAGGAAGAAGGAAGGAAGACTGAAAGACTCAGTTCTTTCCAGCAGCAGCAAATAAATTTAGAAATGAGCTTTCCTACATCTTTAATTGTATTAATTATGTATAGCAGTGCTGCATATTTTCTTGTTGAAGACGTGAAGCTTTTGTCATTTATTCAAGTGTAGACCTGAAGAACTACTATGGCAATATACGTACTACATATGTGTATCACGTGTTGTAATACATGTGTATTAACATATACATATATGGTTTCAAATTAAAACTGTATTCCTTAAATCATGGATACATTGGTTTTTATAATATGAGTATTTTGTCCAATCTTTTTGTAGTGCTTTCCCTAAGCTTTTTAAGCCCTCTGACAGTCACTGTCCATTCTTTGCATCAGAATTTAAGCAGAAGATCTGAGCAGAAGACAACACTTCCCTCTTGGGAGGACACACCTTCTTGAAAAGCATGTTTCCATCTTGCATTGAACCTAAGCAATATGTTTTGGCACACAGCCTGCAAACCCAGCGGCTCTGTGAGCATTCTGGCTGTTCACTGAAAGCAAATTTCTCTGCAGTTTTATTGTTAACAGGAATGGTGGGATTGTTTGATGACTTGAATGCTCTAAGGCACTTGAGCCCCCAGCTCTCCTGGTGGTGGGGCAGATCCATGGGGAATTTCTATTGAGGATCCCTGCTTCAGTCTGGGGAAACACCCATTGAGCCATTGAAGTTCTGAAAGAGGCACTTGGGCACAACAAGGCAGTGCTTTCTGGTGAAATTTTCTTGCTGTATCCAAGGAGGAAAGTAGCTTCAGTTGCTCATTGTGTAGCTCCTCTATCTGGGAGTGTGAACATCTGAGGAAGTGAAGGGGAGAGATGATGCTTCTTACTGAGTGTAGAGACATGACCAGGGAAGGGTGTCCGTGTTTTCTACACTAAGCGCTACTGGAGAGAGGTGGAAGGGAACCAGCAGAGAACCAACATTTTTCAGAGAATTATAAAATTGTGGTCCAAATCTTGTGCATGTGTGCACAGCCCTAGAGCATGATCTGATTCATTAATTCCCAGACTGCAGAAAGCCTTGTTTGCTTTTTCCAGGATAATAAAATTATAATAAATTCTGTTCATTGTAACTGCACTGTTCCAGTAGTTTGGCAGTAATTCATTAAATCAAAGATCTAGAAGACCATTGTACTAATGTGTGCAAGCCTCCCTGGGGATTTGTGCAGTAGGTGAAGCAAGCTACAACACAGCAACTCCTCATGGGCTCCTGCTTCCCTTGCAAAGGGAATCTCTCCATAGCACACTGCCTTCAGCTTCCTTTGAAACACTCAAGTGAGTGGTGTGGTATAAGGTGAACAGGTCTGCTCACAAGCCCTGAGATATCTGGTTGTATCACCATACTGTAGTAACTGAAATACATTCATCAAATGGACACAGGGTATCTATAAAACAGGGCTGAATTTGTTGTTCATCCCTTGTCATTGATTTTCAAATTAAATGCTGTCTTGAATTTGCTGGTTTTTTTTAAAGTTAAAATAAGTCCGAGGTTTTCAGAAGCAGTATTTTTATTAAGCTCTGCAGCTATTCACTGTTACCTTTTTTGAAAGAAATTGTTTTAATCAGTAAAACACACTTACAAGTTTGTTGTAGAGGCCTTAGTTGTTTATGACATAGATAATACCTCAGACTAAAAAACATGGAGTTGTACGGCAGAAGTTGAAACTGTGTTTTGAGTTTGAAAATATTTAAAAAAATCAGTTGATATAAAGTGTGGGTAGGCCTTTCTGAAGCAAGAAGCAGTGCCCTAATCTATCTAATAATTTTATTTAGAAACAAGTTTTATTTTTCTTTTTACTGCAAAGCAAATTTGAATAGAAATGTAGAGCATGAATGAAGTATTTAGATGTATCATAGCCTGCAACAAGGAATCACAAAGTTCCTCAGCTACAGAACTACTGTTTGCCGGTAATTAAGAAAAAACTTAGGAGACTAAATCAGATCTCAGATAAATCTGAAGGGAAGACTTTGCAAGCAGTAGATGTAATTGA